>WURT03013303.1:0-16250 GCA_009936505.3 Holothuria glaberrima | reverse complement strand
AACGTTCTATTCAACTCGGCTTCGCCTCGTTGAATAGAACATTCAATCTTTCAACTCATGAAATTATTCATACTATTACACTCATAAACATTTATTATTTGTATAATATATGCCCATGTCATCGGTATAGAAATCCATGACAGGAGGTCTTGGAAAGTCCCAATTCGTGTTAATCGCAACGTGGGCGAATCTTGGAGGTAGTACAATAAGCATTACATCAATATCCACGTACAAAAGTGCACTTGGTCATTCTGATGGTAGCCACGGCATATGATATACACATGCTGAAGAAAATCGATAACTAGAATTTCACCTTTCGGGGCAGGATCATCACCTGTAATCATATTAATATCAAAAGTTTAAAAGGAAATGTGTAACTATTAAAAATAAACAGAATACGTTCATTATTCAGTGCAGAGCAAGGGGGTTTGGTCAGAGGGGGAATGAATGGTATTTAGGGAAGTTTTATAGCAAGTATAGGCATTAGGGCCTAGATACCCAACGCATCGACAGCACTACACCAGTGCTTCGCAACATTTTCTTTTTAATTTCCTACTTGGTTGAAAACTTTCCTCCATTCTTTCCCCAAATATATTTACGAAAAGTCAACATGCCTTTTCTCGATCGTTTTCTTTCCCATGCTAGAAAGGAGAAAATTCAATTCTCTTTTATGTCCGCGTAACTTTCGGGTGCGGACTCACGATTTTGAGCAAAGAGTCGTTGCAATGGCGTTAATGGCTCACTTTGTGAGAGTGAGGATTAAAAGAAAGTCTCCGAAAGAAGGCTTCCGGTCTTCCCAGGCTGCCAGGAAAATGCTGAAATGATACACTGTTTGACACGAATGTAGCCTCACTCCTTATGACTAGCAGCCGACCGGGACTGATGATGCAGAGGGCTTGAGGAAGGAAGAGAGGTTGGATTATTATGAGGTTTTCCTGGGCTACATACTCCAGAATGTGAGAAAGGGAGGAGTAGTACTCAGAATGGATGCGCACGATGCACGAAGCTGTACGCAGAAAAAAATGCATGTTCAGAAGTTTAAGTAACAAAGAAATATCACATATTCTACCCAAATATAGCCCCGCAAGACAGGACATGAACAAGACAGAATCACTGACATATGGGCAGCATTTCTACAACCTGCATTTGGTACAAATTCGTCGGGTCGGGAAGGGCAAGGAAGACAACAGAGAGGCGGGGATGGGAAGAATGGAAAGAAAACTATTAGACAATAGGCTATAGGCTATATACAGTAGCCTTATTTATTGTCATAGCTTAGGACAATATCGGTTCTTGGTGTATCGTGTTTAGTCCTTAGTTACAGGTAGTACAGAACTTGAAGAGTTGAATTGAGCTCAAAAAGTTCAAAAAGTAAGTAAAAATTAGGGACTCAGAGAAAAATTTTTTATTCATGAAGGGAATAAACAAATCAACTGTCGGAGTGAAGGCCCCTAGTTGAAGCTAACTTGCATTGTTTCGCATTTAACTTCTACCGAAAGATGACTAAAGGGAAAATGCAGTCCCCGAAATTTGAGCTGGTGTACCCCGCCATCTTAATTCAGAAATGGTTTCTATCAAAAATGCTACAACATTTTTGTTACTCATTTGCTAAATTCTTGCAGAATAACGCCTTAGGTTTTCCTCAGCCTACAAATTTTTTTGTACAGAAGCATAATGAAAGATACTTGTGAGGGAATTTAACACATTTTGAAAATAAAGTTGGGGCGACAGCTTCCTCCCTTTAAATTTCCAATATGGGAAACTGTGCCATAGAACTTTAGCCTGCGTAGCGCCTCTGTGGCTGCCACACCCCTGAGCTGCCGCTGGTTTTTTCGTAGCGATCATCTGAACGAAAAACGTTCGTCCGCACCCGGGCTATAAAACTACAAAATGCAAGAAAATTTATACGATTGAAGATTTATTTGTAAATTTTTAGTGCAACTGGGAAGGATACGTATAGTTTCTTGCAATGAGGTTCCTTATTCAACTGTATGAATCCAAAGCATGACAGCTAGAGAGAAACCAATTTTATCTCCCGAAATACACAAAACATGTTAGCGAAATTCCAAACAAAATCTGTAGAATCTCAAACTAAAATGAATCTTACAGTAAAAGGGGGTTGTCTGTGATAATTCGCATTACGCATCCTTCGCTGGTTATGAGCGGAGAATCCCCCTCTTACAAACTCTACAAGCTCTGCTTGCTCTGAAATTTATTTTTCATTCAGGACTTACCACTGTGGTAACATCCTTTAGATATATTCAGACGTATAAATTAACTGTATACGTGAGACATCATACTTCGAGCAATAGTAGCGCTACTAATGAAGGTACTGAAAAACTGCTTTTTCTAAGCGGAATCAATTGTTTTCAGAAACGGCAAAGTTATCACGTTAGGTGTTTCTGTACTGTGTAAACAGTACCTATGGCTTACACTAGTTGAAAAACTTTGGACCCAGGGAACCAATGACGAGCCAGAATACACCGTAGCGTGTGAAGCGCGGAAAATGCCGTATGCTTCTTAAAGAATAATTCTCAAAGTTGCCAACCTACAATACAGGGCTGTAGCGTTCAAGTCCAGACTCGGACCTAGAATGGGAGGTCCCGGAATCGAAATTGGCTCGGAATGGGCTTCAGCGGGACTCGGAACTGATTCAAGCCGAGTCCACAAAAATGCAATTATCATAAATGTTACTTAAGGCTATATTGTTATTAATGCACAGCTTAGCACAAGATTCAGTCAACTAAATTACAGGGTAAACTAGGTTATGAAACTGACTCCCAAAATGCCCATTTTGATTGAGTGTAATTACAAAATAGTACAAAAAGCATTTGTAGGAGATGCAAAATTGTCAAATGAAAGGACTCGGAATTGGGGGACCTGAAATTCGAATTGGCTCGAATGGAAAGGTGCTGGATTCGGAATTGGCCCGGAATGGTGGCCACCGAAATCGGAATTGGCCCGGAATCAAGTTAGGTGGACTCGGATACAGCCATGCCACGATTGCCTATGGTCGTAGAAGTTTTGTTACTCATTAAATTGCCTCGCCGAATAGATCTTGCCTCTTCGTAAAAGTGAACTGACTGCCCACCCTGGGTATGTCACACCCCGAAATCCCCTATATAGCTAGACCCCTGCACGTGGTTACCGCCAAGGTAATGTCCAGTCAAAGAGTACTAGATAGCCTAACCCTGGTTCAAGAAACAACGCGTACGATAAAAACTAGGCCTGGGTATCACAGTCTAGTATTAATTCTGAATTCGAGAAACTATAACCCGTGAGCATTCCTTTCTCAGGCCGGCGCCCATCACAGCCCCACTTAAAGGGTAATTCTCGTCATCCCAGACAGTTTCAATTCTCCCAACTATGCAAATTCAAGCTCCTCCCATAACTGTATAAAGCTTCTCTTTGTGCAGACACAAACTTTTTCATTGCTTAAGGGCATGTCGTGGTGAGCATATACAAGGCTATAATGAGTAATCCAAGCACTCTCTGAGCATTGTGTGGAATTTAAGCCACCCTGCATCTTTTGAATTTTCAAACTTTGATGTCAATCAAAGAGCAGTCACCAACCAAGAATTTTGATACCCCACACTAAAATTATACTTTGGGTGATGACTGTATGTCTGTAAAGTAACCCTCACGCGGGGGTCATGATTTCCCTCGACGTCAGAGAGCAGATTGTGTTGACGCTGGTTGTCAACGAAGTTGGAGCGTGAGCTTTCATAAGTATTCGTTAGTCAAAGCAAGTGCTGCTTTAACCATACTCGAAGTTAAATGCTACGTATGTTGTGCTCATATCAAGGATAATTGTTATCTACGTGTGTGTCTACAATGATTTATTTCAGAAATGTCAGAAACTGTCATGAAATTGCTGAAGAAGATCTAACTAAAAAGTCGTGTTTTATCTGTTCAGACGAGGTTTTTAATATCTCTTCATATTTTCATTGAACACAGCTTCGGAATATATAGATAATCTTAAATTAAGGTATTCTCGTCGATAATTGGCGTAAAACCACTTTGTTCACAGCCTCACAGTGACTCAGTTAGTTAGTTAGGTGAGGTTTTACGGCTCAGTTTATAACTAATTGGTTTAAGTCAGGCCGGCCACTGCCTTTTTTCCAGTTGTGGCTTACTGGCTTGTTTTCCATACTCAATTGCGTATGCTGAGCACCAAGCACAATGGCAATAGGTTCCATTTTTAAAGTCTTTGGTATAACCCCACCAGGATTCGAACCCCCGACCTCCCGCCTGCAAGTGACTCAGACTAAACCTTACTGTGCATGCAGTGAGAGCAGTCCATTCTTCCACGGTGTTACGTAATCGTTATTCATTTGAGAAGAGAGACAGTGTGTAGTACGGTACATTGGCATGCAACAGCCAGACCATGGAAATTACAGACGAATCCTATCTTCAAATGTTTTACAAAGGTTTTGTTCTTAGTTTTTGACGTCTGGTGAACTAAGATGACCTCTGACCTCAACCGTAAATGAAAAGATCGGTCGCCTAAAAATTGCATATCCCTATTCTAAGATCTGGTAATTCCTATCTTGGGATATCATGTAAACATGATTTTTCAGGCTTTGACTTTGGTGACGTCAGATGACCTCTCATCTAAAACGAAAACGTCAAGGTTCATGTACTAAATGTTACCCATATACACTGTCAGAACAGTTCAGTAAAATACGAACTCCATAAGTTTAAACTAAAATTTTATACAAAATTAATTTAAAAATTGCTTTTATTTTGTGTAATTATTTCACAAAAGGATAATTTTTACATTATTAAGAGTAATTATACTTCATTGCACAAGATAGGAGAAATTTTTACAGCTATTGTGTGTAATGTTCTACTTAAAAATTTTTTTATTTTTCTTAGATTATGAAGCGTATTTCTGTGAGTGTATTGGGTATTATGAAGACAATTCATGGTTCCCAGTTTGTGTAAATAATATTTGCAATATCTGACATGGGGTGACCCTCAGCTGACCTTTGACCTCGGCCAAAAACTCTAGGGTTGATCTACCCAACATACGGCATCTATATACATGCCAAGTACGACAGGTCAATGATCTCACTTGAAATATCTCGCGCACAAGATTTTCAGTACTCGACCTCAGGTGATCTCATATGACCTTAAGTTTCAACCAATAACAATAGGGTCATCATCTTGATAAAACTCATAAATATTCCAGGTATGAAAGTATACATGATTCCTATCTCCAGATATTGCAAAACAAGATTTTTAATGTTTGGCCTCTGGTCACCCTCAGATGACCTTTCACGCCGCCAGAAACAATAGGTTCCTTCCTCTTAATAAGATACCCCACATTCCAAGTATGAAAATGTTCACATTTACCGTTCTTGAGATATCGTGTAAAGAAGGTTTGTGTGTTAAAAAACACTGCATACTCACGCACACACACACACACAATATTTATTTGTTAACAATGGAATCGGCTTAAAACTATAGTACTTGATAGCACCATTTTTGCGATTTGCGTTAGGTTCCCTTTTTAAAAATGAAAAAGAAAAAATCCTAAAACTCGCCACTCCGTTCGTTTCAGTGATCAGGAGATGGTAAATCTGTTACCATTACATACAGTTTGAGACATGACAAATTTAGATGCATTTTTTTCTAAATGAAATCAAGTAAACAGAAAGAAATATCTTGGTTGTATACATATCCGTTAAGGCGTTTTGTATTATGGCACAGTTGCAGGGTATAACATGTTAAACAAAACATTGATATAACTACTCAATTTCATTAAATATCATTTACATAGCAATTTGGCAAGCCGTAGGCGCACATTTAATAACTCTAATATCACTTTCGATTCAAACATTTCCAAGTTGTACAACCAACTTACACTTCGGATTATATTCTGTAACCCAATGACCCAGTCTCTGGGTCCGAGCTTATATTGTATTTAATAATTAAATAACAATTTTTTTACCTTGATATGATCATGGAGGTATGATAATTTTTAACAAATCGAATAATAATGGAAAAGTTTTCTCACACTACCCTCAGCTTACAGAAAACAGAGTAACCTGAAGAAGATACCCCTTAATGATGACGGGAATCAGTCACGAATGAACGACATAATTATTTACGAAAACCCGCCCCCCCCCCTTGTCACCATATCGTTGTCGTTTGAAGCAAAAGTGAACTTAAAGGGAAGATAAATTCTTCTTTGTTGGTAGGTACATTTGATAAAGCAACAAATTGTAAACAAGTAGCAGCAAACAGCTTTGTTGTATCTTGTTCTATTCTAGAGATATGGCTATTTATTGCCATAGCAGGGTGCCACCATACTTGAAGTAAGTCTTTTATATCCTATCAGAGCCACATTAGGACAAATCTGTAACGTATATCTTTGTCTTCTCTGGACTAGGTTTTAATTTCTGGAAATGAAATACAAAATTTTGTGCATCCTTTCCAAAAATTCACAGCCTGGGAAACTTAACAGAACCCGTGGTATCAAAGAAATTGTTGAGACAAATTATAAAGAACTACATAGCCAATGTATAATTTGTTGTGGCTCTATATGACATCATAATAGACTTGCTACAAGTCATCATTTTTTGCAAATGGTGGCACCTTGTCATTGCAATAAATAGCTATATATCTAGAACGGAACAAGATAAAAATGAAGCTGTTTACTACTACTTGTTTGTAATTTTTTGCTTTATCATATGTACTTCCTTACAAAGCAGAATTTATTTTCCCTTTAATATTAATCCATTCCTATTAGAGATACCTTCAGTTGAGTAGTCCTAATGCACATCCGGTACAAATCAGGATAAATCGGAGTTATGGACCTTATGCATTGACGTCACGTGACATCATTTTAGATGATAAACAGTGAAACTTTTTAAATAAATAACATGACTTTGGTACACACACTGCCCCCCAGTGTACGTGCACGACGTAGTCTTCACACGTCCAAACTACAGCTGTCTGCATTTGTTGGTGAAAGTAGCAAGATACACGCTTACCTCTGCCAAGGGCGCAATTTCTGTTCAGTGATATCATATGCAAAAGGTCTATACAGATTCCACGTCACAGTCGTTCATTTGAATGGAAGAATCATGTTCATGAGCTTATGAAACTCTTAGTTGTTATTGTTTTAACACACTCATAAAGATAACTTAAAGAAAATGTATACGTTTACTCTTAAAAGCAAAGAAAAGTTGTCGAAGTTACTTTTGGGTGCTACATAAGCCTAACATGAACTATTGCTTACACTAACAGCCCAATGTACGAACTGTCAGTGCAAAGTAAGCTAACGTCGCGTTTCATTGTGCTCGGATCGAAGTAACAGATAAGAGTACACCCTGAAGGTCTTTTATTCTGATATAACGGTTAACAGTTCTTTGTGACATAATCTATAGGAAAGATTCACACAGTGTCAGTAATCAATAACCACAACTCTTTTATCACTAGTAGGTCTACAGGGCGCATTGTCAGAAAGATATAAGAACCATCTGACAATGAGCCATTTCCAATCTTGACTGCAGATGCGTCCATCCCTAAAATCTCGGGATATTATCAACTGCTGTACCTATAACCAATACCCTACAAGTCGGTTAACTTTAAAGGATATTTAAACCACCCATTTTTAGATCGAACTAAAGTATACGACTGGCTCTTATCTTTTTTACACGGTCATTTCGCCCCATACTTGCCTCTTAACACCATAACCTGCAACGAATTATGTGTACTTTTCTGCTGAGCGAAATTCGTCATGCATGCATCCTAAATTTTCTTACTCAATCGAGATTACGAAAATGCTTATATTAAAACAGTCATACGAAGCATTTTTAGGTTTTCGCTCGCAGTGGGAAACAGACAGCATGCAGGATTTTCCATCAAAACGTAGTAGACCTATTTTTTTATGGTAAAAACAATTACTACAAGTTGATTGACAACTACAGTAAAACAATTCCAGTAAATGAATGCTTTGAATCATTAATATTGAAGGGGCTCATTGAGTTGAAATTGATTACTTTTGTGATGAGTTTGAAGGAAACCATTACATGACAATGTTTCTAATAAGCCTCATCACCCATGTATCAAATCCTATAGTTCCTGAAAAAATGTGAGAAATTGTAGTTATTGTGGATAGGGATTCTACATGATTACTACGTAATGGCAAAGAAGTGTCTGGTCACAAATTTGTAATAAATGATTTTAATCATTAATTACCCTATCATTGCCGTTTCAGTTGTGAGTCACATGTACAAAATCTCTTAGTTTGATCGTTTACCATCAAGATGTAAGTAAATCTCAACAGGTGTGATGTAAAATCATGAATTTTGTGACCCAACTCAATAAACCCCTTCAAAGCAACCTTATCCTAGTCAATTGCTTACAAACCTGATCCTTTAAGGACAATATCACTCTAATAGACCTGGATATGCTAAATGGGTACCATGACTCATGGGGGGCATTCAGAATGTTACAAATATTATAATATTACCACGACGTATTAAACGAGAATGGTAAATTTTCGTTACTGGTAAAATGTATAGAAAATTTGCTTCACTAAAAATTTTACTTGAACTAGATTTCAATTTTACAATATGTAAAGTTTATATTTTAAAGTGAATCTACAAGTTCATTGTATCTTCTGCCATTATTACATAAACTTATTCCCAGTTTCCATAAAGCTTCAACATATTCAACACTTTCCTTTTTTTTTTTTGAAATCTTTTTGATCTCAAAAGTGCTTTGCTCTCTTTGCGCCGTACAACGCCAGAGTTCAGTGATTTGGGATAGGAGGTTTAAATTTTACTCTACTTGAAAAAAGTATTACTCCGAGGAAAATATGTGACGAAATTCTGTCCCTGGTAACATGCTTACGTGTTTTCGTTCATCGCCCATTTTTTTTCAAACTCCTTCCACTTGGAAAAGGCTTTAGATAGAATAGGCTATTGCCTTTTCGTAGTTTTACGAAGACCAGGTTGAGTAATATCTTAAAGTATTTATTTTTTTTTTATAGAACACAGACATTTATGAGCAGTTGACGTCCTAAGTGTAATAGCAATAGCCCTATACTATACACAAACTAGACGTTGCCTGCCATTTTCACCCCTTCAATAAAAGTTTATAAGAATTTCAAAGAAAGGAAATAAAAATATGCTTTGAGAATAAACGACCTTACACTTTAAAGATAGGCGTGTTAAATGGACAAAACAAAATTAGCAATTAACAATAAACTATTTTCATAAGTGTGGGTGGGGAACTAATCCAATAATTTTAATCCTGAAATATTACAAGTTTGCTCCAAAATGGAATAGGCCAATATTCTCCCAGAGAATAGGAAATATTCTGTCCGAATCGAGGGGTAGGGGCACCCCCACTTCCCGCCTAGTAAACATTACGACACAATTTACAACACATTTTCTAAGATTCTACGGATATAGCTTTAGATTTTCTCTTATGTAAGTTATTGCGATGTGTTTTAGTGGTCATCTTTCTGACATTATTCTTGCTGAAATCCATCGCCAATTTTACCTGATGTAGCCAAGGCTTGTCTTTGAATGCTGAAGCAATCGTCAGGGAATCGATTGCCCTCTCCCAAGTGGTCTGTCCACTGAGCTTCTCGTATGCGTGGACAGTTCTACGAGGCACGTTGTCTGCAATGGAATTTGCATGAAAGAAAGGCCTGCCAGGGGAGTGATCAGCACTGACAGCCGGCAAAGAGATGGCGCTCTCCATACTTGCTGCTCTGTTTCGTCTAATTCTTTCCTTTTCACCCCTTACCATAGATTCAGCCGATTTCGTGAAAGATACGAGGGCCTTGTGGTCTATGTGCGCATTGTCCTTTTCGCGTGGGACGTTGCGTCCAGTACCTGCCGTGAGAATGTAGGCACTTGTATTACTTTTACCACCCGTGTCGTTGATGGATTCTCCACAGTCAGACAACAAAGCGGTGAGGTCACGCGAACCTTTTTTCTGATTTGAAACCGCCAGGGTAGTTCGGCGGTTCGATATCTGAGGCAAGGTTGTGGGCTGAAAGAAACTCTGGCTTCTCGGTCTAACATCCGATAAGTCATGGTGTAAAAAGTCATCTTCACCGTGATATTTTGAATAGTAACGTGTTCGGTATTTGGCGACAAGCGCCGGCGTTCTCCTGCCCGAAATTCGTGGCAATCGAAAATCAGGTGTACTGAGGCTTCTACCGCGATTTTCCGCAAAGCGCGATTTGGGGTTGGAATTCATCATGCTGTCGGTATAACCGTCGACATGAACATCTTGCCCAGCTCTAGCACCGGCTTTACGAGTTACTTTCTTTTCTTTCATGCTCGATCTTGACGTTCCATATATCAGCAATACCTTTTCTTTTGCTCTATCACACCACTTTCTAATTTGTGAGTATATGGTCAGTGGGAGGCTAACTGCACTGAACTGGACGTTTGACCACTGTTTGGTCAACAGGTAAAGAGCAACCTCTCTTTGCTGTTTTCGCAGAGCAACGTTCAAACCGGTTAAACCGTTACCGTCTTTGCAGGTGACACAACAAATGTTTGTAAAAACAAAAATTCTTAAAATGCTTAGCTGGCCGTGTTCAGCTGCTTCGTGTACGGGAGTTTTGTAAGCGTCCACGTGGGAACTTCTGCACCACTCCTTTATGGGATGATCCCCAACCGGTTCATCCGACCGAATACCGTATTTTAGCATAGAGCTTGCTAAATCCATGTGACCGTGATGGGCAGCAATAAATAACGCCACTCTCGCTTGAAATTTATTAATACCTTCCTCTTGGTTCATGTGGTATATCACTTGAGCCGTCTGACCAATCATAGCAGCTTTTAGAAATTCGTTCCATCCGTCCCACGTTTCCACGCGAACGGTATCTTGAAGTTCAATGTCATATTTTTCAAGAATATTATCATCGTACATTTCCTGCTTTTCTTTAGTAGTGACCCGAAAAGTAGTGACCGGTAACCCAGTCCGCCGAGTTATCATGGTTCGAAGATTAGCAACTGTGTGCTTTGACAAGTTTATGTCCTCCAGAATTTCGACTGTCTCGTCGTTGTAAGCACAATAAGCGTATAATTTAGGGGTTACCTCCTCTCGAAAGCCGCACCGTAGAGTAACCCCGGCTTGAATGCCAATATCTCCAAGTACCCATTTATCATCGAGATCCGCCCCTTGGTAGGAGAGGACCACATATTTACGGTCCCCTCCTCCACTTCTAGTATCGATTTGGAAAGCATCTAAAACCCTCTCTTTGACTGATCCTATCGTGTCGGTCGACTCCACCTCGAAGCTTTCCCGCCTTTTGTTATGAGAGACCGCTATACGCATGTTGACCAATTTGTCTTCACTCCCGTTTCAAAAGTCAAGTGATTCCATGTTCTCTGCCAGCGACGGGTTTTCAACGTCAAAAAAGTCACCCCTTGATAGATCTTTGAAGTCCACTTCAAGATTTAAACAGTTTGAACATGACGAATAAAAGAATGTATCAGAGACGAAGGCAGCAAAACATGCAAGGTTGGAGGTCCACTCTAACCGTGAAGGATTTCTTTGTTGCCACAGATTAAACACGAAATAACCTCTCAATAGTGTGTAAAACGATAAGTGTTTACTTGGGAGATAAACGGATTCAACTGAGACTCTTCAGTGATTGTTGGCAATCCCATCCACAAAAGATAAATGTGTTACACAAAGATGTATGCAAAACACGAGCAATCCTTTTGCAATTACAATATCCACTTTGAAGCGCCGAAATGTCTGTACAAAAGTTAAACGAAATTTTACTGTTTTTGGATTACAATTGAATTGGCTTTCAAAAATATTTCAAATTAGCTCTCTCAATAATTTCCACACGTATGAGAAAAAACTCTTTCAAAGGCAGACTTCAAGTAGTCATGCAAAAGCAGGATACTTATTTGGCACATGTAGCCAATAACGACGGTAGGCTGACGTGACTGTTCCTATCCAACTTTTCAAAATTATTTCAGGTAAACGCCGCACGAAAATTGGTAGTTGTATGTCATAGTACAATAGTCCGGTACCCAGATCAACTGACTCAATTTTGGCAAGGTTCGCAATCTTAACAAAGAAACTAAAAATTATACCCGCTCTGCAATTTTCAACGAATGAAGTTCCCTTGCGTTTAAAGTTGGAGGTTAACCTAGCAGTAGGAGGTATGAAAGAAGTCAAAGTGCTTTTCTACTGGATGGAAAGGATCAGACAGTGCATTGACCACACTATGGGGTTATTGTTGCTGAGATGATTGCGGTAGTTTGACGGGAATATGATGTGTGATATTTGTCTAATCTTATTTACCTCTTCAAGTTTGAAGCTTTTATTTCCAGTTTTCGGACTGCGATAAAAGTGCACCAAGTTTGGACAGAGTTACTAAGGTGACTCATGTATCCTCTCTGAAAAAGTTCCTGGAGATTTGATTGGAAATATGCTCTAATATTCCAAACGATTAAAGGTATAAGCACGTAATTTTAGCTGCCGTGATTATAAACCGGTGCACAGCCTCTTTCAATAGCGAGTGTCCAAACACACTACTTCCCAAAATGTCACAAAATGATCGCGCTTCAAAGGCAACAAAATTTGTCCATTTTAAAAGTTATTTTTCCTTAAAACGGCCATGGAAAAGGTTCAAATTCCAAGTAGTCCTTTACGATCAGGACAGTTAAACGATTAGCGATCAAATCCACCGAATAGATAGCGGTGATTAAATATGCTGTAACGACAACTCAAATATGAAGTCAGTGTCTATAATTACCCAATCGGCCTGTGCCTACTTGTGTACGTTGTAAACAGTGCATGTAGGCTAACCTCGTTGCTAGGGTCCCATAGGCTGTCAATATTACAAATCGACCAGGCTGGTTACAAAAGACGTACCTTTGTGGGGAACTTCGGAGACAAAAGAGGTGCAGGAACTATACCTGTGTTCTGGATGAACTTAACGATCTCTTTTATTTTCTAGAGTTGAAGAATTTGATATTCTGACAGAAGAATTTGATCAATAATTCGATCGTTGGGAGTTTCTTTCCTTGTTAGTTGGGACTGTTGTTCACACTATTTGATCGACTAAAAACCGTTTTACAAATGAATCACGTTTTAAGTCATCCGAAGAAAGCCTGGTCCGATCCTGATCCTGTAAACATTTTATCATTTACGACAGATTTTTCTCAACTAGCTTTCCCTCTCCAATAAAAAAAGGGGGCGGGGGGCTTGTTCCGTAGGGGCAAAATTCGAAGCTACGAGAAGTCAAATGTACGAAGCCTAGATGGAGCCAGGGAGGAGGGTGGTCCTGGAAAAAAATTAAATTAGACACTATTCATATTTCCTGGCAAGGAGCAATCAAAATTAGTATACATAAACTTTGCTGTGCAACTTCGGCATCGTCTCAAAACAAAAAAAGTAATGCCGATAAAGGGGGAGGGGCTGAAACTGGAACGTCGCCAGTCTGGATCCTCGCCGGCCAAATGAGATCACTTTGTCCCTTACCCCTAGGCTTCCTAGACTGTAGGTTCGGGAATGATATACCTTCGCTCCTACATTTGAGCATTTTGTATGGTAACTTTTGGCCGTTCTCAGGCACAGCTTATGATATGTTTTGAAGAAAACATCGAATTGAAAATTGTTGGGAGGCTGTATCCCCCAGTCCCCTGCTCCGACCGCCCCACCTTACAATAAATATTAAGTGGCCTTCTATCAGCTAATTGTCCCATGTACATGGAGGAATCGTTTATTTCATATTTAAGACCATCTCCCTAAAGGCCATTTAGAGGGGGTTGTTGAGGTGTGACACAACATTTAAGGATCCAGCCGGCAAAATTCTGCACAGGTCGGCAAAATGTAGAGAAGGGGAGAGGAATAAGAGGGAAGGAGAGAGGAAAAACAGGAAAAGAGAAAGACGGGAAAGGAAAGAGAGAACCGGAAAAGAAGAGAGGAGAGAGGGCGAAAGAGAGAAAAGAAGGAAAGACGAAAGAAAAAGGGGGTGGCGTGCGTATGTGTGCGGGGGGGGGGGGCTAGGGAAGGAGAAATTGGAGTTTATATAGTCTGAAGATAATCATGTCGTAATATTAAAGAAAACCCATGAAACGTAAACATATTCGTTCGGTGGAATATCAGCTACACCAAACTTTTCAGACATGCCAAAATTATTCGTGACAGTGGCATATTGTGTCACAGTAAGGCGACAAATATTTTACACCTGCTGCAAAGTGAATGAAAGACGGAGAGATGGAGAAAGAGGAGAGAAACAGTAAAGGCAAACCGAATAGAACAGCAGCCAAGCATGGTATGGGGAGGAATTTAAGGCACCCTTTTCCACCATACTGGAATCTAGAATTGTACGGACACCCCTTTTTGACTCGAGGAAAGTCATTGAATCCCAAGAAAAGGCCGCTGTGCGTCAACTGAATCGTGGAAGATGGCAATTCGAGTCATGACTTGCTACAGTCTTACTAGCTTCTAGCTCTTGCATGCTGGTAGACGCTGAATCGCCTTGACAAATTGGTGTTTTAAAGGCAATTTTTTGAAAGGTAAACTTCTGGGATTGGGGATGGCGCCACGTGAGGAACAGAGGCAGTGGAGCTGGCCATGGCAAGGGGGCATGCGCTATTTTCAAATAATTTAATTTTTAAATGAACCTAAAAGTCGTTTAAATATAGATTTCTAAAGTGGGTAGAATTAGATGTTTTCGACTGAGTGATAGCTTTATTTTAATCATTCCCTAACACGAATCGTTCGCAGACTATCAAAATGTTTGCTAACCCTTCCCAAACTACCAAAACATTTTTTGCGATCTACGAGCCTTCACCTTCAAATCCTTCTTTTTAATACTATATCTCAAGCATGTTTGTTGAGAAGTAAGTTTACGGGTTTTATAGCGATTCTAAAGCTAAATTTTGGTCCTCTTCACGCGCTATTTACTCGGATTATACTCCATGCAAGGTGATCATTATTATGATGATTATTATTCTGGCGAGAACTACCGGTAATGTCCGAAAAGTTAAGTCAAACTTACGCTTTGCATCAAGAGGCGACTATGTTGCAATTTTGTACCGTATTCTATGCAACATTTGTCAATCGATGTTCATGACATGAAGTATACTACTCATTGCACAAGCTTATTCAAAGATCATTAAGTGCATTTTCAGAGAAAACGTTATGTTACTTTACAGGCAACATATTAATCTTCCAAATCACATTTTATACCTTTATTCTCGTCACGGTCATTCCTAATTGGAAGTTGTGCATTTGCATTTTCGTCCAAAATGAAAAACAAATGTGATTTGCTTCCCTGATGAAGTGTTCATTGTAAACAATGTCTATAGACGTCTGTAGAATTACAGAACCAAAAATAAAGAAATAACAAAGAAGAAATGGAGAAAGTGATGTCAATTTGTGGCAAATTGACAGCACTTTTTCCGTTTTCTTTATGTATTTCTTTATTTTTTGTTCTGTAAATCTACAGATTTTTTTCTAGTGTTATTTATCAGTCAAAAGTATCATACTAACGTCCGCATTTTATAACTACCCCAGAACTTCCACTAGTCCCTGTGTGAGTCTCATGGTACCACCGTGAAGGTGTGCCATGCTACTGTCAAAATATCAACAATTTCTTAACCTGAAATCAGTTCAAAGCTTTGGCAAAGATAGCACCATTTTGCATTTAAGCCACCTAACTGAAAATTTCTTAAGAGGAGGAGGAGGAGTTTCAATCTTTGCACTTAGACACCGTCCAGTCCCTTTCCTTAATCCAACAAAAATTAGAACAATTTTTCAACATATAAACAACAGTTCAGGAGTTTGCATGATGCTGTCTTATAAGATACCATAATTTTGCATCTTAGCCCCTTAAACGAGTAAAGAACAATTTTTAGAACAATTTTTAGAACAATTTTTTAGAACAAATTTTAGAACAATTTTTCAACATATAAGCAACAGTTCAGGACTTTGCATGATGTTGTCTTATAAAATACCATAATTTTGCATCTTAGCCCTTTAAACGAGAAAAGTCTCAAAGAGGAGGGAATAGACGCTTCCCCCAGGACGGCATCTTTGCCTAGGTGACAAACGAAGGAACTACGGGCTCAAAGTATCGTAAATACGAATATGCATACTTAACATCACATAGCTTTCTGTGTTAATCTGGGATGGGATTACAACATCATCTCCTTGATGCGCCCACGGACTTCTTATATATATGGACAGAGCATATAGGCTAGGCTAACACTAATGTACGGCAACATGTGCTGACATCC
>WURT03013302.1:23196-35504 GCA_009936505.3 Holothuria glaberrima | reverse complement strand
CCCGCCACACAAACTTATGTAAACAAACAAGACCTGCAGACACAATTTCAATGACGCAACTTCCTGTTGCTTGAACCTGAGAAGGCGATCAGATCTCGCGCAGGGGATCAAATGGGAACGCTCTTGCAGTTAGACACAAACTTTTCCAGTTGACTGAACTTGGGGCGATCAGCATGGGGGGTTCAAGTGGGAACACGGCCTTAGATTGAGCAATGAGTTGTAAGCAAGGATTGCACTGCTAAGGTCAGACAGTAATGCAGACAAGAAGTTGATATAGAAGAGGTCTGTCCTCTGCTTCTTATCAAGTAGAACTAGGGAGTTTTATCCACTGCCACAACATTGATACTTCTCATGTTTTAAATATGAATCTTTGAACCTCTGGTAATGCATTTATGTGAGTACATCAATATTGTTTTATGTCAAAACTGTTCTGCTAATTATGTCTTGATTAGCCCACTTTGATGTTAACTAACATCATTTTACATAGACAGTTGGTATGGTAATGCTTTGAACTTAAAATATGTTAGTTCTTTTCCTTTCACAGGGGATCAAAGGGGGCATTTCGTTAGCTTACTTTTGAGAATGAGCAGGGGGAAGGGGGAGATCTCTATTTCTCCTTTGCATTTTACTGTTGAGAAAGAATTCTGATCATGTGTGTTACCTGTAGATGTTAGTTAGATGAGGTTTTACGGCCCAATTTCTAACCAGTTGGTTTAAGTCGTGTGTTACTTGTAATCCTACAATGGAGTAGTGTACACAGTATTTCAATTGGGGGGGGGGGAGGAGTCAACCCCAAAGGTTGCTACCATCAGTTTTGCACTATGCACATGGTATATTTATATGTGGGGAGTAGAGAGGGTATGACACAATGCCCCCACCCTCGTTACACCACTGATATCTTACCATAATAAAGATGTTCAACAATATAGTTAAAAATTTGTCCAAATACAACTCTCTTTTTAGAAACTAGGACTTCCTTGTATTATGATCACTGAAACTTCAATGCATCTTTATCTTTGGAACTAGCAATTGATAAATCTTGTTAAAATTTGGTGTAACTGTCACCTTTTTGGTTCAGCTTGAGCTACTGCACCATTGGTGCTCTTGTTTTTAACTGTCGGAGCCAAGCAGGCTGTACATATGTTTATAAATATTGCAGGGAATAACATGAAATGCAGTATACCCTCACTGTTTACACATTTGGTTTTAATGGAACAGTTGGTTACACCTTTATGAAGTACCATATGCATGTTGGAATTAATGCAATATTGGCATTTTATCCTACCAGATGTTCTACTAAAGGTGTAGATACCACATGTAATGTAGGACTCAGCCAGTATGGCACCTTTTGTATTTATTTAATACTGATTGAAATAATGAAAATTTTGTGCTTATGATTAGAATATTTTGAATACTAAGAAATTCCTTTGAGGCCTTCTCCTTTCCAGTTTACTCCTTCCATGTGAACACACCGTTATTGTGTGTATTGTCTAATATGTCTGTAGTACTGGCCTGTTTAGTAGTATGACCCCACAACCATCTCTGTAACATATAAGCAAGAGCAATGGTCAAGATGACAGTGTTGCAGGGAGCCTGTAGATGTGGCTAGAATAGTGAGGGGAGGAGATGATGTAGTATGGTCAATATTTTCTGTCAAGAGCAATTCATGTATAACTTTGTCCTCTTTATTCATACAAGCTTATTCATTGCTATAGAAGTGCTTCTTAAGTTTCATCTAGAAGTGATGATCCTTAAGACATTTTTGTAACTTTTTCTGTCAGCATATATTGTCTCATACCATTGTTGAACAAATCATGCATTGTACGATTACACATCTTCAAAAATACTCTCTTAAAACTACCTGACCATCTCCAGCAACACATGTTACACTGTTTCTCCATTTTGATTAGAGTAGAACAGTTTTTCATGCAACATAGTGTTAGATGTTATATCAAAAGACTGTTATTCTATTTCTGTGGTACCTCTATCAATGCCTATCATTTTTGAGGCATTATTTCAACAATGCCATAACTACACACATCATAAATCAGTGTTTCTCAACAGATGGGCAGCAGCCTACATATCTAGTATGGTCAAGTTAGACATAAATGTGGAATTTCACTTTCCAGTTAACATGAAAGGTCTTTGGATAATCTCAACCATCAAAAGTGGGCCTGGGGTTACAAAATAATGAGAAACACTGTCTGACACGGCCATGAAGTCTATTGTCAGTTGTTTAATACTGTCAGGACTCAGTTCATACCCATAAATGACCATTAGATCTATTTGTGTGAAATGTTCTTCAATGTCACTTGATAGCATAGCGTACCGTGTGAAGTGTGCATGTTTGTACTGCATGGTAGAGTAATCTACATGTTGAATGCAAACAGCAATGATACAAAGCAAGAAGGTGTAAAGAATACGGAATGCCTACAGTTTTAGCATATTCAATTCTGTTAATCTGCCTGGTCCTTGCTCAGATTGTGTAGTTCATATTTTTGTTCATTATCCAATAAATGAGCACAAGAAAATTGTAATCACAATGAGAGGTGATAAAAAATAAAGAAATATCTTCAAAATAATGAGAAAAAATAAAATTGTGGAACCACAATTACATTGTCATCATATCAAATGAAATGCAAGGAAGAACAGGGGTATGAAAATTTTTTTCAGCCTAAAAGAAAATTTTGGTCTAACTAGAAGCATAAATTATACCTTTCTTGCTTCCTGTACCTTTACTGTCTTTGATGAAAGTCATGATAGTAGTTTCAACTCATTCATCAAACGTGTCTTTTTTAACTTATATAGAGAATGTAGTCACTCAAAATAGAAGACAAGACTGAAGATTTTGTTGAAAATTATTTCATGAATATTAAAAAATGTATTACTATTACTCTAAGAATGTAGGCAGTCTCATTCTATGATAGGTCATAGCAATATTAACATAGTGCTTTATCATGCATGAGTATTAAATACATTTCTCATTGAGTTTTTGCTTTGTGAACAAAAATGAGGTTTGGTCAAAAATAGAATAGATAAATTAGTGTAGTTTGACAAAATTGATAAGTTGTTTCTCATACTTTTATTATTGAAACAGGCACTTTTATAAGAAGGCACTTTTATAAGTATCTGTATAGGAATGGTTTAACAGTTAGGGATTCTCCTCGAGAAAATTACAATGTTAATGTGGATATTTTTCCTCAATACTTAATTGATCAAGGTAAGAAAAGGAGTGAAAATAAAAGGTCACATGTACAGATAAATGTCATGTTTCAACACACAACATGACAGTGAAGAGCTTACTATATTCATTGCAATATCTTCTATGTCTTCTGTCTTGACCAGGAACAAAAGAAGCAGATTGAGGAACTTTTGAAGGAAGTTGCAGAGCTTAAGTCAATAATTAAGGCCCAAGAATCTCGCATAGCCAAGCTGGAAGCCCAAACAAATGTTACTGAGAATGGAGAATGAAGAAGGTAAGAAATGTGCACACATTTTTCAAGTTTTTTCTTTTTATGTGTGGAACATAGTGCCATTGATCAGTTATCACCATTTTGTCTGGTCCCTTGCCCTCTGTGAAGTATCAGTCCATCTTTTGAAACCAGACTTACTCTGCTCCTTTAGTATTCCAAGTTTATGTCTGTCATCTACTCATACCTTTTCCCTCCAACACCTATACAAGTGCATCACCTTCTTTGAATGTGTCATCCACTCATTTCTTTGTCTCTCAGTTTGAACACTCAAACTTCCTGTGTTGGCTGTCTCACATGTCCTGACTCCGATTGGCTAATTGATAGTCAATGTCCTTCTTCGACCTTCATGCAAAAAGACATGAAGCTTGTCACTCCTGTTCGTATGCCATTGTTCACAGGTGTATAAGCTACAACTTGTCACATTTAAAACATTTGAACTTATGTTGCTGAATTGGGCTCCCACCTATTGGTGTGAGTTAGCACCTATTGGTGTGAGAAAATTAAAAGCCCCCAATGTCTTTCAAATACCTTGATTACACTGGATCACCATTCTATTTTAGGGACCTCTTCACGTGGCATATGTGATTACCCAAGCTGAAATTATAGACTGATCCTATTAAATCGAACCTTCATTCCAAAATTTCAAAAATATGTTAATTGCAAGGGTTGAAATGTGATAATCATTGATCCAGCTCCAAACTTCACAGCCTAGGGATATAGATTGTTAAAAGGTATATCAACTTTATATAATATTGTAGTTTTCACATTACTTTTTAATGTCATTTGGAGTGGCAGTGTTATCAATATGGGAAAAGTCCTGAGACTTTGTCAAGCAGATGGAATGCTGGTTCTGACTTCATATCGGATAGCAAGTGCAATCCTATTCATGTACCGTTCACACCACATGCATTTGTATTTAAAATGCTAATAATGACCTTGTAAAATATTCCATTTTTTTACACTCCTTTGTTTAAAGTGGTGTGTTGTAGTCAACTTATTTTCTTTTCAGAAGTAGCTAATATGGCTTTGTATAACTCAACGGCATATTATCAGAGAGTGTTAAAGTAATGTCACAAATTATTGCACAACTTTTTCTTAAAAATAAAGTGTGACATAGAGTTAGCAAAAGGAAAACAGCTTTTACTATTAGACATTGTAAAAGTTTTTGAAAAACTGCATCAGTGATTAGCGTGATTTCATAAAAGTGGGTGGTTGGCATAAGTTTTGAGTAAAGATATTTTTTTTCCACCCAATAAGCTTGTGAGAAGTTTACATATGTAAACTCTCTTATGGTAAACAACTTAAGAAACCAATTTTGAAAGAATTGCCAAAACACAACTTTTGAAACATTTTGCATTCTCTTTCAGCTGAATCTCCATGACAACTTGGGCCACAAAGAGATGCTTGCATTCAGATGAAGGCTCTTTCTTTCCTTCTTTTGTAGTAGTACTAAGTTAATCTAAGCATTTAAGTGACACCCAGGATATTAACAGTTACAATGTAATATTTCCAGTGCTTTTACGATGACATTAGATATTTGAGAAGCATTGTTCCCATTGTGCCAGTCTTCCAGTGTTATGTCTTTCTGTTTTTTTTATTGTAGCCACAGAGTTATGTTTTGTCTTTATATAGACAGTAAAATGGTCATTTGTGTTGGGCATCTTGTCAAAATAGCAAAGATGTAGCTGCCTCAGCCAAGCTACAGCAGTTACAGCCATGCTTTGTTTTAATACCCATTACAACAGCAGAATTGTATTTATTTTACAAATTTAATGTTTGTAAGAACAAAGCTTGGCTGTAGCCCTTGCAGCTTGGCTGAGGCAGCTGCAGCCTGAGATTTTGACATAATGTGGTTTGACTTTGTTTTGTGTTTAATTGTATAAGCACTAAGTCTGGACTTGCTGAATGGTATCTGTTCTTGTCAAGTGAAGGAAGAAGTGTAGGGTCCACATTGTCTTTTCTGAATGTGACTTTACTTTGAAGCTTTTGTGCAGTCACTTTGAATAGTAGCTTAAGGTCTGTGCATGTTCTTGTGAACTGATCACATATTCATTCACATGTAGAGTTCAACTAGGGTGACCATAATCATGAGTGCAAAAACACTATGCTAATATCAGTAACTTTCTTAAGCCTGACTGTTAGTGGATACATTTCATAGCAGTACTTACCTGCAGGAAGTACAAAACTGCTTAATCAGATCCTCAAATCTGTGAACTTATTTTACCCTGTGATCCATGAAAGTAAAATTCATTATACAGTAGGGACATGTTAACAGGGTTTGTGTGTAGTGGAAGTGTGTGCTTGTCAGTAGTCATATGATCTGTGTCTGAATGAATGGTATGTTTGTATCACTTCTAACACTGTTGGAAAATTTATTTTTTGGGTAGTTCAGGACATAGCAAGTACCATTTCCATTGGTATGATATTGTTGAATACATTTTAAAGTTATTATTTAGTTCATAGTAGAGGCTCAGGAAGTTTCATCTTTTACTCTAAAAGTGAACAAGCACAATTAAGTCATCAACATGTTTCCTTTTGCCCTCTGTTGCCATAGCTACCATTGACTCTAGTAGTCATAACCTTTAATATTTAAATGTCCATCACTGGCTATCCAAGGATACCGTTTGCAAATAGAGACCAAATGTCATTGTACAGAGTATTATAAATGACCCCAATCTTTGGACTCTAATAGAAGTAAGATTGTCAGTATGCTGATGTGAAAGAACTTCATTAATTTTTGGTAAATATGGAAAAATTGTAAGCATTTGTGTCCATCTTTAACATGTCACAAGAGGTAGCTTTAATACTCATTTGACACTTTCTTTTCTATTTTCAGTATAAGCTCTTTATTTTAGATGTAAATTTCATCTTTTACTTTAGAGCATCATGTTAGCATTGTTACTTATTATTACCTGGTCAAAAACATATGCTGTATAGACTTTCAGTTAAATTTTTTTTATTAGAGTTTCATTATTTTTGTTGGAACCAGTGTTAAGGCTGTTGGACAAATTGCTTGCAGAAAGTTTGATTCATTTCTAGATATTGTAATTTACAGTTTACATTTGTTATAATCATTTACATGGTCACTTAAAGATACAAGGTTATAGAGCAATTGAGTTCAATTATTGAAATACTAAGTATTTAATTAATAGTGTTTGATTTCATGGGGAATGTTGAGGTTGTCTTCAGGAGAAAAACATCCATCACCAGTCATGGTCTAGTAACCACTGTGGTCCCTCCTGACTGGTTTTGTGATCGGGTACTTTCAACTGGTATTGGGAGAAGGGAGGATTTGAAGTTTCTTTGGAAAACATAAATAATATCAAAACTTCCATGTCCATTGAAAGCATAAAATATTTAAATCAAGATGAATTCATGGAAACAATGTTTTAACCACTTACCTGTCAATGATTAACAAATAAATCATCCTTGATGTTCTCCACGCTGCCCAAAAAAGGTGTATATATCTTGCTAGTTTGTGCATCAAGTTTTATCACAAAATATCACATATAACCCACCTTATCCACAAGACTGGTCACTTTCTACTAGGAATATTCTACAGTGTAATACCTCTTGACTGATGCCTAGGACATATAGTGTATGTACATGACTTCACACTACACACTGTGATCCATTAGTATTCCACTGTTTTCTGTGGAATGCAGCCATGATTGATGGTCATACAAAGCTGCTGTGCTCACAGCCAGCTTTCAGTCATTCCCAAGAAAGTGTACACATCATGCCTAAATGGGCAATAGATTTTGCTGCTAAGTACCTGGTTTGTGGCCCAATAAAAACAATTGTCAGAGATATATTTATCAGATTGTAACAGGGTTTTTTTGTGCAAATTTTTGCAATTATTAATTCTGCAGTGGAATGATGGTTAAAAGTATTAATTATGCAGCTAAGTGGTCAATTGATAACTCTTGTTTGGGTTTGATTGCTGGATGGAGAACTTCTTAAAATATGAACAAATAGGGGATGTGATCAGACTCTGTCTTTCATGGACATAGCAGTAATGGTAAGGTGTGCTAGTAAAGGATATCATAGGCTGGGTACATAGCATGTAAGTTGTATACTGTATGGCTGCAAGGTAAGACAGGCTCACAGCTTTTATTTCAGCAGTCAGAAGATTGTTATGATAATTGCCAAGATGAGTTTTGTTCACATCAGGATGTATGAATGCTGTATTAGGAGTATCTATCTTGCATTAAGTCAAGCTCAGGGATTCCTGAGCTGGAGTATATAACATAGTCTGGGAAAAATTAGATGGAAGAAAATATACAACTTGAAATAGTTGATTGAACTGAAAAGTCAGAAATTTTTGAGGGCATATTGGTAGTTTGCCATCTAAATATGCTCCCAGTACTGACACAGCTAGGCATATGACTGTTGATTTTGGTGACTTAGAACAGTCTACATTGACACACATAAATTTATGATGTAATGCAAGAAACTACATTGCTGAGTCTTTCTTGTCTTTACAGTTACTTGTCTTAAGTTTCAGAAAAACTACCTTTATCTCTCTCTAAATTTGCTTGATAGTTTTTGCCAATGTGACCATTGGCTGTTTGATATATGTCTGGAATCCTGTGGCTTACTGCAGTTCCACCCTGGCAGGGGTAATATTTACAAGTAAAAGTTGTACCAGCAGTTTGGTTAAGTGTCTGTAATTAGTAAACTCTAAGGCAAAAAACTTTGTGAAGAAATATAATTTGATCACTGGTTATTATTAAGGGTGTTTTTGTAGTTCAAATGCTGTATATGATCTTTCTCTTTGATAGATCATTATCACAGCTGTTCTTGCAAAGACTGTTTATTGCTTTGATATTGTTAACCTCCTGTTGTCTTCTCTATAGATGCTTAGAGCCGTGACAAATGAGGCAAAACTTAATGTAATTTAATGGATATTTTTAAAAATGTTCTCTAATAAGTGACTTGGTTAACTTCTAAGATAAATTTCAATTCTTTTGGAATAACTCATCAATTTTCTGTTATCAGTTGAAAAATGTTAAATATTTTTCATAAGGGTAGAATAGTTTTCCATTTTGGAAGGAATACTTTGAATAAATAGATGACATCGAAATGATCAAGTGACTGACCTAGGTCATCTTTTAGATATTTTGGATTTACTTATCTAGTTTAATCTTTATTGTATGGTTTTGTTTATACTGGGCATTTCCCATTCATGTAAGGTCTAGACTGTGCAACTTAGGTTCTCAAGTGGTAGCTCATTGGCCATTTGCAGCCTGCAATTAGCACAGAAGATTTGAGGAGCTGAAATGTTTAACGAGAACAAAAGCTGTTGAATAAAGCACTGGCTACTAGAAGTAGAATGTGGCCCACTGCCCAAACCCATTGAACCGTTACTATAGAGTGAGCAGTTTTATATTGCAGGGAAATATGTACAAAATATGGGTATTGCTCTCAGTTTTTAGTTTGCCCAATTATTTCTTGGACATTTGCATAACAGACTTACTCTTTGTCTTTAATTACAAATAAAAATCTTGTAACATTCCCTTTGAAATTGATATTTGTCATATATCAATGAGAGAGCAAGACTGGACACAACAATATACAATGTCCTCATCAAACAGTAAATGTAATGTACCTTTCATATCTGGTAGGATTATGCTGATAATGTAAGTAATATTAATTGTGATCTTTATTTATAGTTGTAGTCATCTTCATACTTCATAATAATTAAAGAAGTAGATAACTTGGTTTTGAAAGAATGAAAGCCTAGGTTAAGCATCATCATAGGGTAGATAAGTGTTGGGTTGGACTGATTGTCAGTATTAGCCAATATTCCCTGTTTCCTTCATGTATTTGTATCGATAAAAGTTAACTGAAATGCCAGTGCTACTAAACACTATACTTCACAAAAAGGACTCATTTTAGTGTGTTTCAGTCCCTCATAAAAATGTCACAGCACTTAGTGGTAAAGGCCAGTAGCCAATGCCAATGGTTAAGTGTAGAGTATGCTCGTTTCCCAAGGTTAGTATCAGATTGGTATTCGTGGATATTGAGAATAGGTAGTATCAGCAGTATCTTGTAAAATCAGTACAAACTCAAGTGTCACTCTAATAATAAGATTAATAACTAGTACTGTATAGCACAGACTCCAACAAGAGTTGTTGGGGGGGGGGGCATTTTGGGGGAATGCCCCCTCCAAAATGTTTCCACCCCCCAGATGAAAATTGAAACTGCATAATAATTAATGCGGTGGAATTTTTTATGTCCTCCAAATCACAACACTTGCCCCCCCCCCAATCACAACACTTTCCCCCCTAAAAATGTGAAGCTGGCTACAGGCCCACAGGCTGTTCACCATATGGAATATATGACCAGCTGTGTTGTGGATCCTTTGCAGTCTGGATAACTGCAAGATAGAGACACCAAACAGAAGATAATTACCATAGTCAAGCTGACTCAACATTACAGCATGAATAAATTTTTCAGTTGCAGGCCTATAGAGATATTTCCTCAGTTGCCCCACCTGCCTCATATAGAACATTGTGGATTTACATGTGATTAATTTGCTGACTCATAGATAGATGGGTGTCCACATACACAACCAGTGTTCGATTTTAAGGAATTAGCAATGGTTGTCCGAAGGACAACCATATTTTAAAATTTGGTTGTCCCGCTAAAAACAAGGTAGTCCGAAGCGAAACCATTTTCACAACCATGGAATTGATAGCGCCTTAATATCACAAGTCTTCCAAAGTGGCTTTCACTTTTAGATGGCCTCCCCCCCATCTACAGTAGGTATGGTTACTAATTTTTTCTGAGGAGCAACACTCATTACAAGGCAGTGGCATTTTCTGGAAGGTTGAGGGGGAAGGGCCAGGGCCATGGGGAGAAAAATGATTCTATGCATTTCTACGAGATCCCCTCCCTTTAGGGTTAATAAATTAAACATCTCTAGATTGAAAGCACGGGTGTTGCAACATTTAAACTACAAATTCATAGCTTGCACAAAGGAATTCAGCTTCTCGGTGTACAGTGCAGGCCAAGTGGCCGCCTACTAGTGGAGTTTGTATGTGGCACATTTTTTTGGCTTCAAAGTGCTCTATTCACATTTCGATAAAGTTACTGTGTGGGAAGTTATGGTGAACGTGCACGATCACCGCACTTTGCTAATACAAATTTTCTGATGCAATTTTTAAAGATCCTTGCTTGCGCAATTCATTGTGCTGCTAATGTAAACATGAATTTCCTGAAAAGATTTGGTTGTCCTGACGGACAACCTTACACACCTGTTTTTGCAGTATCTGGTAGTCCTGCAGAATTTCTGGTTGTCTCGGGCACCAGGACTACCATTAAAATCGAACATTGCACAACCAAGATTGGGAACAAAGGGAACAGTTTATAAGGTTATATCTATTTTTAAAGAAAGCTAGTTAGACTCCAGTACATCTTGTAGAGAACATCTTCAGAAAAAACCACTGTACCAGGAAGCCCCTCTCAGGGTCATATAGTACCAGGTAAATGTCATCCATATCCCTCAAAGTCCTGCTCTGCTGATGTTGGTGTCTTCTGTAAGAGTACTAAAAAAATGCTGATCTTGCTGTCCTTAATCAGTAAAACCGACACACCAGTAGAAACCCAGTTTGCCCGACTGTATGGTTGTAAGGTTGAAAGTCTATCACCGTTTGGCAAATATTTCCATTGGAATCACGCAGGCCTTCAGTATTGTTCTATCGCCTTTCTCTCCTGCCCCCCAACTCCACTCCAGTTTTCCATGTATTAACTTCATTGGCACAGACAGAGCTGCAAAATGTATTCTACATGTTATGCAAAAGGATACAGAAAGAAAAACTTTGTCTCACAATTTTTAAAAGCTTTTATTAATTCAAATTGCTGATCATTTGGCGTTTTATGTGAGGATGGGATAGAACATGCATAAAGTACTCACTGAAACGTACGTGTACACATAAATGGAAGTAAAATGGCATATAACCCTGTAATTTGCAAATGGAAGAGTCTTTCAATGATGTTATAAAATGCAAAATGTACAAACAGAGTGGAATGTGATAAACTAAGGTAAAATCACTGATTGAATCACATTGAGATGGCTGAAGTTAAATATGTTACATACAGGAGATGCATGATTTGAATACTAGGCCTGGCAAACTTAAGCCCTTGGTGTTCTGTAATTTGTTTTGGTAGTGCTTCTGGTACAAACAAAAACTTAAGGCAGCTGGTGCCAAGCCCATAGCCAGCCAAGGTACTGAAGGAAGGGTGGGGAGAGACAGTTTCCAGAAGGAGGAAAACATATTTCATAGGGGTGAGATGTGTTAAAATGTATGAAGGCAATGGTAATTGGCCCCCTTGGCTATGGGCTTGGCAGGCGCACACTGCAATGACCTTACAAGGACTGCAACGACCAGACTGCAGACTACTGGTTGGGGACATTTGTGGCCACCTAGTTGTGAAGCAGTCCTGTCACAGTTGGTTCGTATGTTTGCTGCACACTGTGCAGACTGCGACCTGGTTCACTTAAATTGGTTACTGCATCCATATGGGGTCCATCACTTTGACTTTCTACAACAGTGTCACCTCATTTAAAAATGCTTCTTTATTGGCTATCCAAAAGAATAGGGTAGCAGTAGGCTTGTAGGCAGTGTCTCACTGGAATGACCCAACTCCACAGAGAATCACACGTTTGATACGCCCGAATTGCTCTACATGAGGTCTGACTGTTGGATCCCAGTTCGGTCTGGAACAAAATTGGTACACATTGTACCAACCAGTTTTCTGTTGCACTGCAGTCCAGTTGCAGTGGCCTTTACACTACATTGCTACACAAAGTTAGCTCATCCAAGTTCG
>WURT03013302.1:0-23096 GCA_009936505.3 Holothuria glaberrima | reverse complement strand
TTCTGTTGCACTGCAGTCCAGTTGCAGTGGCCTTTACACTACATTGCTACACAAAGTTAGCTCATCCAAGTTCGGTCTGGAACAAAATTTGGTACACATTGTACCAACCGGTTTTCTGTTACATCGCAGTCCAGTTGCAGGGCCTTTACACTACATTGCTACACAAAGTTAGCTCTGCTTTATTCACATTGCTGAGAAACTGAGCTGTCAAACCTCATCTAACTATTCTCATTGAGTGAAATATGTCACACTGAACTATTACAATAATAAAAAAAATCGTAACATGCTCAACTAACCTAATAGTCTGTACTAATACATAGGCCTATAGCAAATACTAATTATGCATACATGAATCGAAACTTTTTTAAGCTACATGCATCAGTACTGTCACATATGCTGTGACACAGCAGAAGGCGGTAGTCCATCTGCAATTTCGGTTCGTTTTGGCAGCATGCCATGTGATTGTACATAGATTCTTGGCAGCTCTTACAACCCCAGGCATGTTACATTAAAACTTCCTTGCATATTGTAATCTGAGTGAGTGATTCCTCCTGGCTTTAATACTGTTTATATTATCCCACTTTCAAGGAAGACATTTAAACTGATTTAAAAGAATGAGCACCAGTAGCACTAATTGCTTATAATTAATAATAATAATTAGATTACATGTTATAATTGGCAAGTTAAAGGCTGACAAGCATCAAATAAGAATCATGTACAATGCAACTTGATAATTTGCATACCTTGATCATTGATCAAAATCACCAAAAATGCCATTAGCAAATGTTTTTGGCCATTCAGCTGCTGTAGGTGCACACAGTTCATACAACTTCAAATGGACCCAACATACAAAGAGACAAGTCATAGGATAGGACTGATGTAATTGCAGTACTTCCTTCTTTATAGTTTGTTACACCTTGATGTTTGATGAAGTTCTTTGTTGTAATGAGTCCATAGCTACTACCCATTAAAAGAGAAAGATTTTTGTTGAGGTCTGTTACAAATATAGAGCCTCTGAAAGAGGTTTGAGCTGGAAGGGGGGTTTTGGGCCTTGGAAGGGACTAGTGGTAATCAATGAGGCTTGTTTGAACATTACTTTCAAAATTATCCTGTGTTTTTCCCCTTGCCAGCTTCTCTTTAAAGCAAGGCTTTCATAAATAATATGCAATTGCCTAAACTACAGGCATTGCCAGACAAGTATGAAAGTCATGATATACAACCAGCTGAAGGGGTCCTCCCAACCCTGGAAGCAGCCAGCTCCCTATCCAACCCTATTTACCAGTACAAAACTTTAAAGTGAGAAGATAAATCATAAAGGTTGAATATTTAAGTTCCACCGCTTAAATTTATGTACTGTACTTATTCTAATGGGAACAACAAATTTGACAGTACTGTTTGACTACTGCTACAGTATTTGAGCAAAGGGTATGAATTTTCATGTACTGTTCCCTTTACCTTCATATCTGAATACACAGTTACCAATCATTAATTTCCAGAAAGGAAGTTCTAAGAGAAGCACACACTGATGATAATAGACATTGTAGAAAACAGCAACTTCCTGTTGTTTTGGCATTCTACAGGTTATTGAAATGAAGGGTGAACACTGTACCCTCACTTTCAGCTACTCTGGGCTTGCAGTAGTCAAAGAACATTTTAACAGGCAGCAAATTCTATGATTACATACTAAAGGTCTATGCATTAATTTGAACATTGTAACACCTCATGTAATAACAAAAGATGGATTACATTTTGCAGAAAAGCTTCAAATTTGTTTTTGGCTTAATTTGATCCCACCATAATGTATCTGATGATTTCTTATGATGCTTTCTTGTAGGTCCTCACACACACAACATCTTTGCACTTGCAGGTCTGGAAAGAAGCCAAAGAATATAAGAAAGGATTAATGAAAACTTACTAAAGGCATCATCCCCTAGTCACCTCAACCATATATATTTGACACTTCAGATTAATTCACACAAAATATGCAAAGTGAAGGAAGACTAATGTTATTCTGAATTATAAAGAAACAATTTACAAGAGATACACCCAAAATTTTCTGGGTCCTGAAAAGTCACAGTGGCACAGCTTACAGAGGTACCTACAGTACATGTTTGATCAAAGAGGCAAGTATGGTGTTTTGGGGCATTTTTGAGAAATACAATACCTCAATGTTACTTGTAGACAGGTATGTGAAACCATTTTCCTCCCCTTGGAAAAATTTTTGCATGTGCATATACAGTATTTAGGGGTTGCACTGGGAAAGGCTATAGGAGAAGGATTAAGGCAGGCTGAATTTTTTCTCATACAGAATAATTCAATGCAAAATGTTCATGTTATTATTTGCAACATTTTAAACATTTAATAATAGCCCAAGGGTGAATCCAGGGTTTGCAGACCAGATGTTCACATGAAAGCTGTGACACTGCATTTTTGGCCAGGGGGTCCATGGGCTTCCCCAGGGGAATTATGGAAACTTGAAACTGATTGGCTTTGTCTGTCATTTAAGTGCCACTCATAGGCCATGAAATCCTATTCAGAACAAAGAAATGCTCAGCATTTCCCTCTGCATTAACAAAAACCAAAGAGCCAAAAGATTAATAGATGCTTTGCCACTGAAGGAAAGTCATTTAAGGTATTTTTAAACTAACAATGTTTTATAAATTACTATTTTCATAATTTTGGCACGGAATGTCTAGGATCCATGGACATAGATCTAGCCCCCCAATACCATGTTAATAACCTTTTGACCTCCAATGACTTTGACCTCCCAAAAATGATAAGGATCATTTGATCAATATGCTGCCATCTACATACCAAGTATGACGTTCATCAGTTTCCCTGTCTGCGATATTGTCTACAAAACTTAAACTTTTGACCTCTGGTGGCCCCAAATGACCTATGACCCCACCAAAATCACCAAGCATGATTTAAATGAACTTAGCATGAATTGGCACAGTGGCCATATGCTTTAAATTTTTGTGACTACCTTTACCTTACTAAACTGAGAGCAACTACCCTTAAGTCAAGACACAATTCATCATGTAAATTATTAAATGTTCATTCATGGTTTATTTTGTCGCAAAATCAATGAGCATGATCTCAAGCTCTCACTACTAAGCAGGGGTGGAGAAACAGGGGGATTTGGGGAGGTTCCAACCCACCCCCCCCCCACTTTCAAATAACTCCCCCACTGACTTTGTGTTTCTAACACAGAAAATTTTTTGAAAGATCATCAACCCCCCTCCCCCCCAACTCTAGAGAAGAAATCTCCGCCGCTGCTACTAAGCACCATTTAGTACAAGGGTGCATAGTTTTATGATCCACTAACTTTAGAGATGGAAAAATTGTAATACCACTGAAAAGGGCTTTGATTTCCAGAATGCCTATAATATATTTGAGTGTTGTGTCCCAGCAAGTTTGCAGTTTGGTGTGTGATGCTGATGTAGACATGAACATGACAACTGCTACTTCCAATATAATTCTATTTCAGCATTACCTGGGTCCTTGAAATGGAAGATTGAATACACAAAGGATATGATAGAACTGGTGAGTGCCTGGATTACATTACCAATTTGAGTATCTTCCTATTAAAAATTAATTCATGCTGTAGATGTAAGATTAGATACTGTTCCATAAAAAGGTCAAATTCTGATTAACTGTGCCTGTTCCTTCAGTGCTTTAATTTGAACATCTAAAAATTATACTATATTTTACTTCTGATATCAATTGTTTTTCATAGCACTCTTTTAATAATGTAGTCCTGAAAAAGGTTTTGATTCAAAATTAATTTTGCAACAGGTCGGGAGTGGCAATTTCATAACGCCAAGCCCCCCCCCAAACCTTAAATGGCTTAAAGGAAGGGTCTTAGAAGCAATACTTCATATTCATATGTGAAACAGGGACTTAATTTGAAATTCTAGTGAAATTACCATTCAAATTCCTGTATGTGGTTTTCAAGGTATGAGCAGATGAGGTTACAATATTTGTTACACAAAGTGAATTTGATGCAAGTTGAAGGACTTCATCTCCTCATATTGGTGAACAACCAGTGGCATAATCAGAGGCGGAGGGGCAGGGGGCTGGAGCCCCAAGTCTGGGGGAAAATGTCTTTCCCCCTGCTGTCCCCCCCCCTCAATGAAATTCAGAGGTAAAAAAATACTGGACAAAAATTGTATGAGACAAAAATAAAGAAGATTTAGCTGAAACTCACAAGGCCAGAAAGACTGGGAAGTGCCATTTCCTGCAATCTGAGAGGCATTCATATCAAAAAAATTTTCTCTGTACTCTACACACCAATCGACTGTGGCACTCTGCTTAGATAGTGTCCTTACTACTTGCCCCTCTACTTTAACCTTTCCCCTCCCCACTCAGCCCCCTGTTGAAAAAGTCTGGTTATGAAACTGTGAACAATGATTTGTTTTCTTTACTTTTCAATTGTTTAACCTTGAAACAGATAGGGACGTAAGTTTACCCATACAGAATGTACAGTTTGTGAAATTCCCATTGCTACCATGCATTTTCATAATGAAATTATGGAATTATGGAGAAAAATTGGAGTGAAAATTAAAGAACAACACCACAAAGTTGATTAATGTGAGGCTATCGTATCACCTGTGCTTACATGAAGTCACCCCTCAGATGAAAATGTGAGAACTTTATCTGCATACACATGTATCTTGAGAGCCACACATTAAACGTGAGTGCAAATTTCATAACAATGCTTATTAGCGTCTCTCTTGAATATATGATAACTAAGATTTTGCTTAAAATCTTTTTTATCTATTTGTTATCTTTATTCCACATTATGATCTAACTTAGAGCCAGTTACCGTTATAAGATCTCCTGCAGCATTAATCTTTCGTTCATAAATAGCTTCTGCTGATTCTGGGTTCTTGATTGGCCACTCCTTCTGTATCAGTTTACCATCCTCCCAGGTAAAAACAGTCTGTAAGATAATGATATATTAAGTAAGTTGTGTACAACCACCTCATCTCTTAAAGCTTAATTGCTTAATTTCAAGGGCCTTATTATTGATCAGTTATCTCAGCCTTCAAGCTACATTTAGTATTTCCTTTAAAGTATCTTTCATGTAGTTTTAGAACATGAAAAATCCTTACAACATGTAAACCAAACGGCTTACATCCTACATGAATATTAACCAGTACTATATCACCCTCTCTTACTGTAATGCAGTAGGCACTGCCTACAAGCGTACAACCCCCCCCCCCCTTCCCTTCCAGTAATTTAAATTGTCATTTAAACCTTGAATTGTTTTCCAAAATTTCTTGATTTAAAATTACATATTTGCCTTTTTTATCTTCTTGCATAAAATAGTCCTACTGTATCTTTTTCAAATCTTTCATGTAGCTCTTGTAAAAGATACAGAAAGCTATTTCACTTTAAGTGGCCAGCTTTACCTAAGACTCCCATGATGGTACAGCTGGTTCAGCAATATGAATTGTTCTTAACTTCTTACAATAAAGACTATACAAAGCAAAAATATAAAACGGCCAAATGAGCATGACATCACAAAATTGTCCCTGTTTGGTACTCCATTTGGGTCTTCTTATTAACTTTCTGCAAGGGTATGGGTTTCACTTATCATTGGTACAAACTGTCAACAAGGTTGAGAACATTACTATGCACAGTATTCACAAGATGAGTTCACCTATCATGCTTCTCTGTCTATGAAAATTGCCTACTCTATTACAATGCTCTTAGAAAAAGGCAAGCCTAACCCAGGCCTTTTCATTTAAGGCAAGCTACATGTATATAGCTTGGCAGTGCCTAAACTTGCCTAAAATGAATTTGAGGTGAGTCATTTACTACTCACCTTGATTGTTAAAAAAGCTTGTCCACAAGAGTTTGGCAAGCTTTCTGATACATGTAACATCAGTAAAAATTTAGGAAATGGCTCACCATAGCAGTTCTTAGGGGAGCTGATATGTACTTGCCTTGTTCCATTTTCAAATGTAAAGGCCTGTAACCCATGATTTATCTTAAACACTGATTTATGATCAACAGACTGAAGCCAAACAAGAAAAGGAAAAAAAAGATTGTACAGCCTGACAGCATAGTAGTGTACTTGTACCAAACAGAAATTTTTATTTACTTTCAAAACAGAAAACCTCATTTCTGACTAGCTTCAGCAAAGAAGTGCCCTATTCTGACCTCAGTCCTAAACCAGAGTGGGGTTTATCACTTGATACTTATCAAGTCTGTAAGTCCATGGGAGGGAATACTTGGGAAGCTGGAAGGCTCCTTTTTGACAAATTTTTGTAATTGGAAATTTTTGCAGTTGAAGGGAAATAACCCATTTTCCACATGAAAACAGTCACAGAAATGTGGAAAATTTGACTCCTTTTCCTGGAAGGATACTTTTTTCCAGCCCTGCTGGGTTAGTTAGTTACTTAGATGTGGTTTAACGGCCCAGTTTCCAACCAACTGGTTCAAGTCGAGCTGGCCGCAGCCTTTTTTCCAGTTTGTGGCTCACTGGCTTGTTTTCCCTTACTCCATTGCTTATGCAGAGCATCACGCACAATGGCAGAAGGTTCCATTTTTAAAGTCTTTCATAAGACTCGACCTGGGAATTGAACCCGGGCCTCCCACATAAGAGGCGGATGCTCTACCACCAGACCAAACATGCGGTCCCAGCCCTGCTGGGGATCAGTCAACATGGGTTACAACTATAAATGGAAAATGGTAAAAAACTGTAGAATTTAGAAAGCTACATGAATTAACCATAGCAGAATGTGAAAATAGTGGTGCTATAAAAGATTCTAATGGTATGTTTTCATATTAAGTGTTTTTAGCTAGGACAGCCATGTGTAAAGAATAGCTCAACAATACCAAGATTTGAAACCTAGTTTCAGTGGTTTACAAATCAGTCAGCTTCAACCTTAAGATTTGGTAGTTCCATGTTAAAGAGGAAGTGCACGTATACCAACAAATTAAGTAAAGTGAGAGCTCTTGAAAAGGCAATAGTTCTGCACCATCTAATAAAATATAAAGCAAGTGAAAAAAAAATACCAAGTCTCTAAGAAAGTAAAAACAAAGATAACTTTAAAAAGGAAAAAAACAACCCTGATACATGTCAACTTTTCTCATATCAGCCAGCTAGGTGAGACTCGCAATCTCAGGTCAATACCTCTAAGCGTCAAAAATATTAACAGCTAAGATTGAAATGTGGTACACACCTTTCATATCATATGTATGTATGTATGCATTATATCATATGTATGTATGTATGCATTGAAGACTTAAGATAATTATCGAAACTGGTTTTGCCTTTATCAAAATACTGTCAGGGGCTGAGCATGCACCTGCCTCCCACTACTCTCTTGGCTAAGAATATTTAAGAGATTTGCACTTTCCATTAATTTACCTTGTTTAGGTATATACTTTTAGTTTTTAAAACATGAGGTAGAAAAAAAGAGAATAAAAAATTTGCATGCTTTATACTGTATTCCCAAACTGATGATGCGGATCATTAGTGTAAGGTTCACTATATAAGCCTCCCCCACCACCCGGCCCATTACTGGCAAAAACCTTTCATAGCCCAGTTGGGTATGGTCCTGCAGGAGCTTGAACCTTTGAAATTGTTAGGGCCACAAAGATACTACTACCTCAGGGCCTCTTTGGTGGTTGTTCTGACACTGAATTCTAAATTCATTACCAAAATATTGTCAAATGATAAGGAGGAACCAAACACAACTTAACACAGGGGTATATACTAACTGGGGACAGTGATTGCACTTGCCCATAAATGAAACAGTCGAAGCAAATTATGATGTGAGAAGTTAGCAACCATGATATTATTGTAATATTTATAGTGTACAATCAAAATCCACATCTTGAGGAAATATTTGCCTTGCTTTGATAAATTTATTTTCAATTGGGTCACTAGCTTTATTTAATCAATATTCTGCTTTTCTACTGCCCTTTCAAAGATTCCCTTCCATTCTCTTCTGCGCATATGTATGTCAATGTTGTTTATGTATTCTACAGGTAGTTTGGAATAAATTGTAAAATGACTTGAATTATACTGGCAAAAGAATGAAAAATGTAAATTATGAAATCCAATAAATCAATGAACTAGAACCAAGGATTCAACACGGTGACTTGCACTCTGTTTTGACTACTGGTTGTTTGAACTTCTCTATATTCCGACATCTTAGGAACTTTGAGTAAGAAGTTAGGGTAAATAAGAGTAAAAGGTTCGGTTAGGATCTGGAACATAGAGGGTTAAACACAGAAGCTATTTATCTGAATATCTCTTTGATTTGAAAATAATGTGGATGATGGACACACTGGCATAGGCGTACGAAACTCTTCCAATTTGGGGGGGGGGCAGAAAATTTTTTGCCCGAATCTCAAAAAATTGCCTGAATTTCTCATTGCAGTTCAGGTGCATAAAATAGACCACCAAACCACTACATGCGTGCAAAGCATGCAAATATTTTTGCACATTTTTCGGGGATTCGATCAAAAATTTGGGAACTCGGTAGAAAATTTGGGCAACCTTTTCACATTAACTTCATCTCTGCCAGAATTTCACCTATTCTGTGCCTGAAGTTTTGTTGTTTTCTGCCCCAATTTTCGACCTCAGTAATTTTTTGGGAGGGAGGCAGTCTGCCCCTGCCCCCGCCTCGTATGACTTTAAAAATGGATCTATTACTGAAAGCCACATCATGCATTTTGTATCCAATCCATATCAGAATATATTGAGGAAAATACTCCTCTTTAGTGTAACAAGCAGCACTATGCAAAGGCCTAAGCACTGCCAGTGGTGACTCATGTACATTACAGGTAGAGCTCTGTGGAGTGACTCAAATTGTAGGGAACAAGTCAATTTATAGAAGGGATTAAAATAAGTGGTCACATTTCTGTGCATGTGCCAAGCAGACTTTGGATAGAGTATGGGCATTTGAAGATATTTAGTAAACCCTACCTAAAGTAATTATACAAAAAATATTACATTTTATTAGCTTTTACTGTGAGAATTTCTCCATCATTTCTATGCTCACACTGTGCACAGTATAAAAAATATCCTAAAAAATATTGGAATGTTCCAACTTTAATATATAATTTAATATTCGATTACAGCCCGCAACTCAGAAGGCCCTCCAGACCAAAGGTCTGTGAGAATTACTTCACAAGAATTGTATTGTTCATGCCCGTTAAGTGTAGGTCTTGGTCTAGAACAGTGATTCTCAAACTTTTTTAAGGGTGAGGGCCAAATGGAGAGACTGGAAAGAGGTTGAGGGCCGCAGGCGAGGATCTAAGGCTTTGAGAGAGGACAATAATTGGACCTAAGAGGTCCCTAGGCTAGTTGTATTTACGGTAAACAGAGGTAGAGGTATGAAGTTTTCATAGTAAGCGGTTCCTTTAGTGTTAAGAGGGCAGGTTGCACTTTTGCAGGGTGAAACAATCGAGTAATCTGACTCCGGCCCTCCCATGGGGCTGCCCCACCATGGGGCTAAGGTCAGAAAATTTTGCTTTCCACATGCTTTAGATTGCAGGAAGTTGCACTCTTCACCACAGATTTGCCTCTTCAAGCATGGATGGCACCAGGTTTCAGTAACCAATCAACAACCATTCAACACGATACGTTTTACGCACAGTCACCCCTCATGTCACAATTTCCAGGATATACCTCTGCTACAAGCTTTTTTAGTAAAAGCAGGACTATACAACCACTCGGCAATGCACCTCTTCATAAATACATGCCACTGTGTAAGTAACATATGATTGTCAACAACAAGGGCACACAAAATTAATCTTAGCTAGAAATGGCTGAACCTCACAGTCTGTTACGTGGCCCTAGCACCCCATCAAAAGAGCAAACTTGGAAGGTGTCAAGTAGTGACTTTATAATACATAATTTAATTTCCTTCTTGGCTACATTTTGTTCATGTCGAATATGATTTTTTTCAAAATCTAAAATCAATTCAGGGGCCACTCCAACAGGCCTAGGGGCCGCATATGGCCCAAAGGGCCAGGTTTGAGAATCACTGGTCTAGAAGTAGTTGAGAATGGAACTCACAGGGGTTTAACAAGCTAACAATCAACAAAATAGAAAAATTTTACAGGCAATTGGTGGAGTCTTGCTTAGGACGCCCTTGGAACACCTGGACCAAATAATATAATCGCTATAACGTTTAGCAATACTTGGGAACAATAGAATGTATTCAAAACAGAGGTAAATGACCACCCTGAATCAAGAAGTTTAGTTTAGTAAGATAAGGAAAGGCAAAAACATCCAATTAAGTTAACACCCCTCAGTCTCGTGGACCTTCGGTCTCAAGAATGCAAATTCAGGTTCTGCCCCACATCAATTCATTTATTGCTTCACGCTAAAGCGCCAATGCATTTTCCGTCTTGCGGACCTTTCGTCTCGTGGGAAACCCCCTAATATTCAATAGATCTATTCAGAAACATACTGTTATGAAAGATACTTGAAGGGAAATAAGAGGAAATTTATATGATTTAGCTGATGTTTGAAACAAAGTTGGAGCAACTGCATATTCCCTTTAACACATTTATATCTATAAGTCATATACTACATGTAAACCACCTGTTCAGATTGCATTTCAATGTCGTAATATGATACTAAGTGCCAGGGAGCTGTCCAAGTGGCATGCAGCTCCATGTGTGTGAGAAACAGAAATACAGCACTACATCTATGTACATGTACTGATAGATATGGTTGCAATTAGGACTGCAGCTAACTGCTTGTAGGCTTACAGCCAAGGAAGCACCTCTGAGGAAGTACTTCCATGGTACAGCATTTTCTATGAACACACTGGTAAAGTTGTTTATATATATTCTAGGGATGACACTAAGGCCATTGTGGCAATGTAAGAGGACACTAAATACACACAAATTGTGTTTTTGTTCACTAATCTCTCTGGCCTTAGGCAGAATTAGCTCTTACTGAATCAGCCTCATTTTTTGATTTATTAATGATTATTGGATCAAATTCTAGGAACAATGAAAAAAAATCTCAAATCACTAGACATCATACCCATATGTGAAGAACACAAACCTTTTAGTACCATAAGTCTTCCTGTCTTGCAACAGGGCAAGCAAGTACAGTGCTATCATACGGCCACTGAGTGGGAATGTAAACACAGCTACATATAATAGTATGTACTTTTTATTTTGTTTTATTTTATGGTTTGCATTGCTACGACATAATGTAATGAAGAAACCATAAACATTACAGCATACAAGTCAACACATGTCATTGGGTTGCTGTGGCTGAATGAGAATAGTACATAGTGTTTATGCAATAGAATGCACAGCAAGCTTCACTTGAAAAAATATTGTGTCATAGGGGCCCTGTGGCTAAAAGAGGACACAACATTTTAGGGAACTGGTAATTGATTGTAAACCCAGATGTAATGGTCCACTGTGGCAATACCCAACTCACTGTACTAAATATTTTGCGATATACCGTACATTGCTGGTACTACTTCAGGGCTTAATTGACATGCATGCAACTAATCTGAGGGACGATTAGTAGAACTGAGTGTATCACATGTTGTTATTAAACAAACCAGTTTTGAAGGGTAGGTCTAAATCAAATTTTCCATGACCATCCCTCATTATTTGTTTTACCAGATTTTATAATTGTATACACACTTGATACATATGTGTCAGAGAAGAGGAAAACCTTAACATGATTACTGAAGACCACAAACACACACAAAGTAAAGGAAAATTCTAAATCAGCAAACGATCCACTTAAATACTCTTACCAAAATTCCCAATCACTTAATAATTCTTTCCAAATCCACATATAACATACATGGCCCAAGCCAGGCAAGGTACTGAAGGAAAAGGGGGAGGGGATTAAGTATATTCTTTGAGGGGGGAAGGGTGAGATACACTAAAATGTAGTTAGGCAACAGTAATTTACTACAGTATCTGGGAGGGGAGCAAAATTTTGTCTCGGCAGCACTTGCCACTGCCCCTTTGGCTATTTTCCCTACCTCCTCACTCACCAATGGTTTCCCTCTCCACCCTTCAGTTCTTTACAATAACTTGATCACATAAAAGCTTAACTTTTCTGCACACTGTGAAGCTTGGGTATACAATCTGAAGTTCTCTTTCCTATGAAAGCACATGAAAGGCTTGAAACACTTATTTTCTATCAACCTTGAAAACTGACTTTAAAGGGGGATTTGCATCACCCCAAGTATGACTTTTACTTGGAGGTAAGAAAAAGTCTCAGTTGGTGAACTACTCTTTGATTGACATCAGAGTTACAAATTTCAACAGATGCAGAGCAGCTCACATTACACAGCATGTACAGAGAGTGTTCTGATTATACATTAAGGCCTTGTATACTCACCAGAATATGCAACAAACTATGTTTGTGTCTGCACAAAGGAGAAGCTAAAGACAGTTATGGGCAGAGCTAGAACTAACTTAGTTGGGAGAATTGGAAGTGTCTGGGATGAGACTATTCCCCTTTTAATGCAATCCATGAGATATGCTCCATTGTATTTGCATTCATCCCTGGATATTCTGTGATGCAATTATAAGACCCTTCCTACCAAAGTGAACCTAGCTATGCTCATTACTTTTGGACTTCAGTCACCTCAGTCCCTGATGAAACCATCACTCACAAACACTTACAGCTGTCACCCATCTCCCATTCTACGACCTTGCCTGATCCCTCCCTTCAGCCCTTCCAACTGAAACTTCTTGGCTACATCATTACTCATGAAATTCAAGAAAACTTCATGTTGTACCTGGTAGGGCTACAGTATGCCATCATTTGGAAGGAAATACATGCTACATATGCACGCACGAATGATACATCATTGTAAAAAGAAAATAACTTCAAGTTCCACATTTCCTTTTGCCGACACATAGATTATTGACTTAACTTGCTCTTTCTCACCTTAAAACAGAAAGCTAAAGTAGTGAGACCCTACAGCAGTCATAAACTGTGCACTTGTCAGTCTTATGTAGGAGGAGGCCCTCTTTGAATGACTTAATAGCATTGTAAAAGACGAATTTCTCCCATAAACAGCTCAATGAAATGTAGCTCTTTTATGATGACACTGCAAAATGAAATTTTAAATGTGCAGTATGATGAATACTCAAATTTACCCTTGGTCTGTCCTTCATAAACTTTTCATCTAAAAATTTTATGGTATTCCTTCCACTTTTTGGTGCTCTAACCAGGGAGATGCTACTCAGAGCTGCTCCCTGCTCTGACAAACAGATAAAACGTTCATTTAGCATATTTACCAAATAGTAACCCAAATATAAGATCCATCTGCGAAAAAATTGTAAAGAATCTGTTCTCAACGGATTTGAGTAGGTAAAGGTGTCTAGATTTAACAACCAAGAGATGTTGCTGTTGTCGGCTGGGGAACTTCAAAATGGCGTCCAAAATTGCCGCCGCACGCGATTTTTTTGTAGGATAGGTAAGGGAAAGGTATGAAGTATTCACATATAATGTTGCTTGAGTGGTTTGAAAAAATGATACTTAGATTTAACTAAATTCAGACTAGATGTACCCTTACCTTCGTACCCTTACCTTCACTCAAAACTTCCCTAACCCTCAGAAACGTTAAAAAAGTCTTCGTCTTTGAAGAACCTATTAGTTACCATATTCAATCAAAGCAGAACTTTGTCCTTTACATGCAGTATTATTAGTCTGGAGCACTTGAGTTGCGATAAACCCAGTGTAGCAACATGTTGTGGCCATATATTCATATGGAACATGATACAGGTAAGCTTGTTATGAAGTGAGGAAGGAAGCTGAGACACTATGAAAAGTCATGAGCAAAGACTTTCCAATTACACGAATAATTCATATTTCCCTCGCTATGCTACGAAAAAAAATCTAGCCTGCCGCTGAACATGGTAAAATTCATAGAAAAGGCATTAATCAGTCGTCAAAAGTGATACAAGTTCCAAACAAACTGTGATATATGTATATTTTTGGTTATTGCTAACACAGACATGACATTTCCATGCTGCTGACATGTTCCAACACCAAGATGGTGGAAATTCCAAAATGGTTGCTTGTGTAATTAATACATTGAAATAATGAGAAAATTATGTATGAAAAATATGTTGAACACACTGACTCTTAAAATGTGGCCTGAACCAACCACTCCTTACCCAACGAACGGATGACGTAGAAAATTGGGAAAACCATGACTGAGATAGAATGGGCTATTTCAAAGACCAATTTCCACAAAACGAAAGGGACTTGTACCATGAAGATGAATTTGATGACGGGCTGGAGGCATAGTAGAAGGCGATATGACGTGGGACCAGAAGTATGGGGTAACCCGCTCCACGTTAAACCCAGCACGGAAGAAATGCAAATTGGAGAAGTTGTGACCAGAATGGCATGGGCCGTTCTAAAGAGAAATCCACACCACACGACGGAAGGTTGGGCTGGAGGCATAGTAGAGGGCGATATGATGTGGGACCAGAAGAGTGGGGTAACCGGCCCCATGTTAAACCCTGGACGGAAGAAGTGCGGAATTGGGGAAATTGTGACCAGAATGGCATGGGCCGTTCTAAAGACCAGCCCACACTACACTGAAGAGTTGAGGACTTCTGCAATGAACCCAGAATGGAAGGCCCTGACTATGCGCCCCAGTTAAATACGGATCCCTACCAATACGGGGGTAGGGACGATCAAATGAAAACGCAAAAGAACGTGACCGGAGAACATAACTGGTATACATATATTTGAGAAACTATGGCTCGCAAGGGCGTAACGTGTCCTATTATGACGAAAATGCGTACGGGAATATGACAATTCCCACGAATAGGCGAAGCGATTTTACAGCAATAGGAAAAAGTAGGAAGCCTGTCATGCTTCCAGAGAAAAATACAGTGGTAAATTGTGCTGGAATGATTATCCGGTACATTTTGAACATATGGCCTGTATAAACGAGTGGTGTGAAGAGATGGCAAACTTCCTAGGGGAAAGTCTTCAAGGGGAGGCTCAAAAACTTTTGCAGACCTCCCACAGGAGGCATGCCATAGCTACATTGCTATGTGCAAAGCCCTTGGTAGAAGATTTGGCGGAGAAAAACGGGCTAATATAACGAGTACAACTACAGAACAAAATTCAAGGAAATGACGAGAGTGTCGTTGAGCTTGGACAAGCCATTAAACGCCTTATAGGAAGGGCTTACCACGGTGTGAGCGAAGAATACGCCATAGATGTGTTCCGCAATGCTTTGAGGGACCCCGAATTAAAGAAATCTGTTTATCAAGCATGCCCTCCAACCTTGGACGAGGCTATCGGGTTGCTGCCGAGATGGAAACGTACTTGCAGGTGGAAAAACAGGGGAAACCGGAAGAGGGAAATCGTTAGAGCCATTAACCCGCTGGAGGGGGAAACTCGCCCCCTCCAGAGTCTTGAAGGACGAGCTTCAAACATCGCTGAAGGAAGAACTAAACGAAATCGTAGGAAAATTGAAAGAAAGCTTTCCTGCAGACCGTGACGCCAGGTATACCAAGGCTCGAGCACCTCGTAAAGAAACTACTTTCAACAAGGACCGAGTAACTTGCTGGAATTGTGGAGAGAAGGGGCACTATTCTAATGAACGCATACGACCCTCAAAGTCTGAGACCCCTATTGAGAGAGAACAGTCAAAGGAAACGGAAGTAACAGCACAAAGTCAACGTGTGACAGTATGCAATGACTCCACGAGTTCTGAACCAAAATCTGATAACGGAGCCTTTGTGAAGTGTACCGTCCAGAGTATGCAGGCAGAGTTTCTCATTGACACAGTGGCATCAGTTACAATCCTAAGCAGGTCCGTATTTGAGAAGATCCAGATCGGCCATAGGCCAACACTAGAGAAGACGGAATTTTCTTTAAGCGTTGCCAACGCACGGTGCATAGAACCACTCGGGCAAAGGGAGATGCAGTTACAGTTTGGTGAGGACAACGTGCTCAAACACCCAGTAATCATAGCTGATGTCAACGTGGAAGGCATACTGGGTCTGGTTTTTCTGCAAAAGTACAACTGTTCCTGGAACTGGGAAGAAGGGAAGTTGATGATAGATGGGAAAAATATGTACCACTTCATGTTCGGTTATCAGAACCCAGAGTGTGCCATGTTAAAGTGCTAGAAGACGCCCTCGTTCCAGGAGGCCAAGAAATGTTACTAGATGGGGAACTCGTGAACCCGGATTGTTCTTCCTCCTTGGGGTGCCTGGAAACTTTGGTAAAGTTTGCAGATAGATTTGGGATTGGAGTGGCTCGTACAGAAGTGGGCGTGTCTGCCTGCGACTGTTCAACCCCAGTGAGGAAAATATCTTGGTTAGGAAGAATACCCATGCCACCTTGTTCGTCCCTGTTGAGGAAGTGATTGAAATTGATGATGCAAAATACACTGAAATACTTTTTCAGGTGGGTGAATGGGCTGTAAGTGAAGTAGTACCCCAGCATTAACAAGAAATGCTTGAACAGGCACACACTGGGCTGACCACACAGCAATTAGAGGAGGTGACCACATTATTGGTAAACTATCAGGACTTTTTTGCCAAAAACGATGACGACTTAGGCTGCACAAAAGAAATGACCCATAAAATAAACACGGGGTGCACAGCCCATCCGGCAGGCTCCAAGACGGTTGCTGTTTCATAAAAGAAAGGAAGCACAAGCCGAAATTAATAAAATGCTCAAAAAAGGAGTGATAGAATCTTGTTCCTTGGGACACATAGTGTCGGGGATGGGGTGCAGACAGACCCATCCAAAATCGAGGACATAGTTAACTAGCCTATCCCAACAAATGTGACAGAAGCGCGAAGCTTCTTGGGATTAGCTTTGTACTACAGGAAATTTGTAACGAATTTTGCCGAAATTGCTAAACGGCTCCACAAATTAACTGAGAAGTCTCGGCGGTTTGAATGGTCCGAGGATTGTGAAAAGGCATTTACTGAACTGAAAGGAAGGCTAACCACAACTCCAATTCTAGCATACCCTATGCAAGAGGGACGGTTCGTACTTGACACTGATGTGAGTGGTACAGGGATTGGAGCTGTCCTTTCCTAGGAACAAGAAGGCGAGGAACGGGTACTGGCATACGGATGCAGAACTTTGAGCAAGCAAGAGCAAAACTACTGTGTAACCAGACAGGAGCTCTTGGCCATGGTGTATTTCGTAAAGCATTTCAGTACCTATACAGGCAGAAGTTTCTTATCCGAACAGACCACGCCTCCCTAAGATGGCTGTTCAACTTCCGAAACCGGGAGGGGCAAGTAGCCCGTTGGACAGAAACACTGAGCTCATACGACTTTGAAATTATGCACCGTAAGGGAAAGTCTCACGGCAATGCTGATGCATTGTCTCGCCTCCCTTGCACAGACTGCAAACAATGTAGAAATAGAAGAAATGAAGAAGGAAAGGCGACCGTGCAGTCAAAGGAAGCCCATGTAGCAGGGGTTGCAAAGGAGCACATGGTGAACTCACTGGAGCAGAACGGGGCTTGTGATACTGACCATGCAGGAGGTTTAAAATCAGGGGGTTCAGAGTCGGCAAAAACTGTAACAATTAAACTACAATGATTTCGTTATTTCGTGGACGGAAGGAGACATGGCCACAGCGCAAAGATGTGACGAAGATCTAAGGACAGTCATCACCTGGATGGAGACCTCAGAGGAATGCCCACATTGGGAGGCCATATCCTATCAAAGCAGGAGTCTTAAATTCTGGTGGGCTAGATGGAACTTACTTGTTCTGAAGAACGACGTTTTATTCATCAAATGGCACCATGAAGATATGGAAGTACTAAAGTACAAAAGTTTACTTTCGAGGGATGAAAAATTCAGTTTGCCAACACTGCCGGAGATGTTTCCTATGCTTGTCCAAGGAAACACCTAAAAACTGCTCTGCAGCAGTACCAAGTGGGCTTACCCAAGGAGAGAATCACGATTGACATCGCGGGGCTATTCCCTGAGAAGGAGGATGGTAATCGGTATATCATGGTTGTAGCCGATTATATGACTAGATGGACGGGAGCCTACGCGCTCCCCAACCACAAAGCGCATACCATCGTAACTACCCTTGCGGGGGAATTTATTTGTTGCTTTGGATTACCCAGAGAGCTCCACAGTGACCAAGGGAGGGATTTTGAAGGTAACATATTTCAGGAGATGTGCAAGATGTTGGATATCCGAAAAACGAGAACAACCGCCTTACATCCTCAAAGCGACGGGCTCGTAGAAGGGTTTAACAGGTCCTTGGAAATGATGCTAAGTACATTTGTCCAGGAAAACCAAAGGGATTGGGACCTCCAGCTCCATTATGTGATGATGGCGTACCGCTCTTCCGAGCATGACACCACAGGCCTTACCCCGAACCAGTTAATGCTGGAAAGGGATGTCGAAATCCCTTTAGACTTGGTAGTAGGGCTGCCTCTGGAAGAGGATGTGGCTCCTCTCGAAGTCACTGAGTATAATCAGAAGCTGAGAGAACGCCTCAACCGAGCCTACAAAGTAGCCTGGGAAAATACTGGTCAGAGGGAAATTCGCCATAAGAAAAATTATGACCGCCAGGTAAACCCATGTGATCTTAAAGAGGGAACCCTGGTATGGTTGTACGCCCATAATAAGGAGACTGGAATTTCTCCCAAGTTACAAAAAAACTGGGAAGGATCGTGGGTGATCGTCAAAAAGCTAGGGGATATGCTTTACAAAATTAAGAAGTCACAGAAATCAAAGCCGCGAGTGCACGCGGACTGACTTTGGAAATTTGAGAGCTATTTTGATCCAGATTGGGCTAAAAGAATTTGGGAAAGCTATGGTGCCAAACACTCCGCAGAAACTACTGAAGCTGCCTGTCAGACAGACCAGATTTTCCCACTTATCATAAGAGAGAAAGTGCCTCAAAAGAAAGCCACAGCCAGGCCAGCACAGAAGAACATTGTAAGCGAAATCCCCAAAGGTATGATGAATGTCAACAAAACTGACAATAAAAGTCACAACACAACGAAATCAGGTAGAATATCTAAACCGCCATCACAGTACGAAGCGTAGCAACGTCGCTTGTGTCAAAGGCATTCAACTTACCACAACACATGTTTATTTGGACTTAAGTCTTCCTAGGCTACTGAACCCACCTACGTCATCCCGAAACAGGTTGTTGCACACACTCTGGTATGCAATTATACCGGTGAATAACCTAGAAGGCACCAATGACTGTATTAGTAATACCCCTTCTTGGGGCTTGGTTTTACCAAGAAATACCACGTTAGATGTAATTCAAGCAAAGAAAGGGGAAACTAAGGGGGAGAAAAGCGTACCAATGATGAACAGAAGTAAGAGATGGCACTCTCGAAATATCTGCCATACTTATCTGATCAACAACAGAAACAATTGATTCTCAGTGTACCTGTACTATGGACCGTCAGCGACCAAGTCCCGATCATAAGTGTGTGGTATGCCGACTAGAAAAAGTAATCTAAGGAGGCACGGGGGGGTGCACCAGAGGAAAAAAGTGTATAAGTGTGAGTCGTGCCAGACGGAATTTTCCTCTAGGTGCTACCTCCATGACCACCAACGCTGCCATCATACAGAAAGGAGTCCAGGCCCCCAACATCTTCAATTGAGGAGCTCTCGACGACTGCAGACCAGTCGGGTGCCTCTGGATGCCGTAGCCGATCCACCAGCCGGCAAGCCGACACAAACAGATCACCCCTTCCTCGATCTGTAACCGTGCTACCGGGGACCGTCTTTATGGTCAGGGGGTGTGCGAGGAGGACCACCTACCCACAGGTATTATTTTGCATGGGGAACGAAGACAAGCCCTCCTTGGTCAATACGCAGACAGAGTCCGTATGTTGTAAGGTGGAGCTACAACACACTGTTTTTCACGTGGAATAGAAGAGGTAGCTTTCCCCATGGGAGTCATTGATCGGTTATCCGTCTTTCATCTGTCTGGTCCTTCATCTGTCCTTACTTATTTCTGTCAGAGCCAGTCTCCGTGGTGGTCTGCTACTCTCAGAGCAGTGGAAGTTACCAGGACAATCTATCTGTTGCCAGTCAGTACCGTCCCCTATTCCATGTTCTGACACAATCCGTATTCTGTGTTCCTGTAAAATCCATATTCCGTGTTCCGGCACAATCCATATTCCGTGGTACCTGTGGATCGGAAGTTTACACCTTTGCCTGACAGATATTTTTCAGACCTGTTATTTTAAAGATTTATAACAACGAAAATTTCAATAGACTCTTCACCTTACCAGATTGTTTATGTTGGCAGTGTGCACATTGTAAGAATTGTGGACATTTTCTGTGTATCGATATTTCTCATCTTTTTATTTGGACGCTCATCCGTTGGACATTAACTTGATATTTTATCCGTGGACTCAGTGATTTTACATTCGTAATTCAAGTGCTATTTTTGTTGAGAATTTTTTCCGTTATTCGTTATTGACCAATATTTTTATGTGTTGGACATTTAATTCTTTTTTTTTTGGAGAGGATGATGTGTATAACACTTTATTGTAAGGTAAGAATTTTCTGGTAAAATGTGAGGCTGTTAAGAAAATTTGTGAAACAAAGTTCGAGTTAATAGACAAAATTTGTTCAAAAAAGGGGTTGCTCCTGTAAGCGACTGTATTTCATGGCAATATGATTTGTCCTTTACGTCCCTCCTGATATAGTTGTCAAATATTAAGACCATAGTTTAGTGTTGTGCCAAGACAGAACTGTTAAATGCTCATAGTACTGGTAGTCAACAGCAAATTGTGGACGCCAAAGGGAGTACTTTTTGTTTCATATAACCGTTCAAAACTGTTGTTTACATCATTTTGCCTTGGTCGATGATTTGAGTGGAGGAAGGAAAATGCATTGTATTTTATGTTGATCCTTATGCGAGGGAGAAAGTAGGTCGTAGGTCGAGACATGCTCCAAAAAGGTATTTTGTTTTTAATTTTAGCATACAGGTGTAGGCGTCATCATGGTACTGTGAATTTCAGGCTGAGTAAGAACGACCCGCTATATTGTTATTTAGAGTCAAGTTTGGGTTATTTCACACAAATTTCGTTTTATTCTTGTAAGATTCTACACGAGGGCGTGTAGGCCTGGAAGAGGATGTTGTGACGGGGATTATTTTAAGCCATGCTAAAGCACTTACACTATGCCAGAAGTATGCAACTGTATAGTTTAAAGTTTATCCGGATCTATTCCATTATTAACGGATTGATCCGGATCCGAAGGAGAGTGCCAGGGAAGGTCTTTTGCCATGTAACCCAATTCCACAACTGAGCGGCGTGCACGAAACCTTGTGTGCGCGAATTGTCTACAACTGTGTCACGACGGGTCAGAGTTGCCCGTACGATATGTACTAGTGTCTCCGCCCATAAGCACAGGTTCGTTCTCCAGTGAAAAGTAGTAAGCATGAATAAAGATAACTCAATATGTACCCAATCATATTTAATGTATTTTCGAGACTTTCGAGTGGGGTGAAAATAAAACAGTATAAAAGCCCCTGTTTTCGAAGGTTTCAGGGTCGAAGACCCATGATCAGTGATGTTGCCAGAAGGTATAGACTGACTGTTATAATAAATTTTCATTGCCTCGAAAATCTCTGGACTTTGTCGTTTTTAACTAAGAGGTGTATTCCTTATCCGGGAAGTGATCCGTTGGTACAACACACCAAGACCCTCCCACCAATTACTTAGCTTTCGTATTGTAACGAAGCAAATCCGCTCGGCCCGTTACAGTCGCATAGCGAGGGGAATATTATGAATTATTCGTGTAATTGGAAAGTCTTTGCTCATGACTTTTCATAGCATCTCAGCTTCCTTCCTCGCTTTGTAACAAGCTTACCTGTATCTTGTTCCATATGAATAGTGGCCACAACATGTTGCTACACTGGGTTTATCGCAACTCAAGTGCCTACAGTCTAATAGCACTGACTGTAAAGAACAACTGCTTTGATTGAATATGGTAACTTAATAGGTTCTTCAAAGACAAAGATTTTTTTAACGTTTCTGAGGGTAAGGGAAGTTTCGAGTGAAGGTAGGCCGGCCGGGGTTCATTTAGCCCGAACTTAGTTAACTCTAGGTATCATTTTCTCAAACCGCTCAAGCAAACATTATACATGAATACTTCATACCTTTCCCCAACCTATCCTACGAAAAAAAATCGTGTGTGGCGGCAATTTTGGACACCATTTTGAAGTTCCCCAGCCAACAACGGCGGCATCTTTTTTTGGTCAACCTAGACACTATTACCTACTCAAATCGGTTGAAAACAGGTTCTTTACAATTTTTTTGCAGATTGGTCAAAAAATCATCTAAATTTGGGTTACTACAAGTAGTGCTGAAAATGTACAAAAGATTCAGCAATGCAAATACAGTATTCATCAGTATGCCAAAATGGGATGAAATGATAAAGGTTGCTATCTCTATGGAAATCTTGTAATTCTAGTGGTCCTACAAAGAGGGAGAATGCAGAAAATTTACCCCCTGCACACTCAACAAATTTTTTCCCAGATCAGTAACACTTACCACTGTAACTGTTTTATTTTTCTAACAGCCCTGTGTATACACAAAATGCACAGCAACATACAGTACCCAGTAAATACATTTCCAATGGGAGATACAGATATCCTAAAAACTGCCAAAAACAGTTTTGCTACATCCATTGACACACATGATGACAGCAAGAGAGGTGAGAAAGGGTGGTGGACTACATTCAAGCACTGCAACACCTTTAAAGCTGAAATGTCATGCAAAGGAAATGAGAATTAAAAATTTCAAAATTGAAGTCCTTCATTTCACACAGTTCTTCCAAACCAACTGAATTGCACTACAGTATTACAAGCTGATGCAACATGAAAATGAAAAGAAGATTACAATTTCAAAATAAATTTGATGTCTTCCTTTTCACAAAATTTAACTAGAAAGCCAAAAGGCTTAGTGATTCCTTGCCATGTTATATATTGTAACAAGAGCCCAATGGGCACTGTGGTTCCTTGCTGAATGTAATGAAACTGAGCCAACTACTGAATGGACCAGTATTTCTGTAGATGCACAAAACCTGCTCTGTAGACAATGCACATCTTGTTTTAACAAACACATTCAAGCATA
>WURT03013281.1:0-16251 GCA_009936505.3 Holothuria glaberrima | reverse complement strand
TTTGGCAAATAACGGACTCGGCTTCGCCTCGTCCGTTATTTGCCAAATTTGGAGTCTCGACGGTTTATTCACCAATAGTAATCCGTCAAATGCGATTTATTCCTTAATTAACAGATAAGGTATAAAGGAATAACAAAAGAAATACAGACACTGTGCAACACTCCACATCATATTTTTGCATAGCTAATGAACAATTTACACAAATTGTCAAACTTTGAGGAGACATATCTTGAGAACGGTAAAAGATATTAAAATAATTCCAACAGATTTTTAATCAGGGGACCTTATTCTAGATTTGTTGAGCAGAACAACTAAATTTATTACATGTCCACCTGTCCACAGACCTTTAAAGCCGTGGAGCAGGAAGATAAATTTAAGAGTCTTAAAATCTGTGCTCAATCCTGCTGACATATCAGTTTAGCAAATCGACTCAACATTTCGGGAATTGGTAATGACGTAATGAGCATGTGATTAGGATAACACAGTGAACGTACATACCTTTCTCCTTTTAAGTTAAGTTGTTGTCAACCTTAGTTCTTACACAGATAAGTCAGTGAATCTTATAACATGAAACTACGGAGGCATTATCAAAAGTGAAGTAAGACTTTGAAAGTAAGAGTATTTTGCGAAATCGAGTACTGTATAATTATGAAATATCCACAACGTAGAGACAAAATTTCATGTTACGACATTAGTGTATGATTAGTAAGTGTTATTTTAAGATCTAATTGCAATTACAGTGTGAAATCTTTAACTCAGAAAAAAAGGAAATGGGTAGTGTTGTGGAAGATACTTAGTAACTTTATCGCATAATTTTATCATTCAAACGTTAAAAGAAGAAGAATGCGAGCAGTGTATTCGGTATTTTTTAGGCTGGAATTTATGTTCATGTTCATCCCACCTTATGATAATCTTCGCAGCAGATGTCGAAATATTTATGTCCCTTTCACGTACATGTAATACTCTCGCGTTCTAACATTGGTAGGGCCTATTACAAGAGCAGAAAATATGGGAGATTGGATGGCTTAGACCTCTACATTTTAGTTAAAAGTTTGAATTTTTTTCAATGTAGAAAGTCGCTTCCGATGGGGAAATCGTAGACTGCTCCTGGATGAAAAACGTACCTTATATCATGACGTAATTGGGACTCGATCCAAGCCCCATTGCTTTAAATACCACTTCATTTATCCACCGGGCCCTTTAAGGGTCTTCGGATGGTAATATGGCTTATTCCAGTTGCTGCTCACCAGTGTGTTTCACAAGTACGTGGGCTCAAATCCCACTCGACGGTTCGTGGGTTTTTCCCTCCATGGTACTCCGGCTTTCCTCCCACTTCAGTACGACTGGCCATCAAAAACCGGTTGCCCAGCCGACTGAAGAGCCCTCGGGCGGACCAGTTAACCAGCCATCTTTGCTTTACCACAATGCAGTCATTGAATCGTGATTGTTTTAGTTTATTTCTTTGTTTGTCGCCACATGTTACCACCGGGTATGTTCAACCGTGTGATTATGCCTAGGCCTGAACTTGAAAATTAAGCACTTGAGAAAATACTCTGTCGTATAGCTCACTTTCAATGAAAAAGAATGATTTTAGATCACGGTTTTGATGATACCACTCATATGTATAACTTTCACACCGCAAAAGTGGTAAGACACGATTATCAATGCAGTGCGCCTAATACCAATTCATATCTGTACGGTATATTTTAATTATGTGACAGTATTTCGTCACTGAATCCTACTAAACTCATGTAGGCTTGGTTAAATTACCTGTAATATGTAATCAATAAGAAAACTATGCCGAGAAATTAAAACCATTTATTGTTTCATTCAGATTTTGTAGCCTAATTTGAAAAAAAAAAAATCTTATTTTGACCTATCATTACCTTTGACCTACATGCTGAGGATATTGGAGGCATAAATTCCAAGTACTATCCAACCGCTCACCATTTAGACTCAGTCTTGTTCTTAGTTTAAGGAGGAGTTTGCGACACACTTTTGATCTTGTAAATGTCATTTGACCTTCTGAGCCTGTGACCCAAATTTTAGGCACATTTGGTAACATGCCAGAAAAGAGGAGCTTCACCACTTTACTGACCCACCTCTGAGTAGCGGTCATCAAGCCTCAAATTTCCCCAGCAATGGTTGCAGTTGCTATGGTGGCTGACAGAGGTAAACGTGTGCACTTTTCAACAGTCATCGTGACTAGTTTGTTGGTGGCATTTTCAGTTTGCTTTCTGGTCGAGATTTGCTGCCCTATAAAAACATCCTCGTGACGTGACCACTTGTGCATTTACTTAGTCGCCTTAGCTAACGAGGGGGTACTTTCAGTATAGGTTCTCCCTCTTACGTGTGCCGTAATTTCTGATAAGAAAGCTTTCTTCAGGAAGCTGTCATGTAATTCCTTATGGCACTTGCGTTGCCTTTGAAAAAGTTAAATCATACCCATTGTCCTATGAGGTAACGCACTTTGTATGGTGGTCTTGGTAGTAACTGTTAGAGAAGGTGACGGTGGTCAGAAGGGTAACCATGTTTATTAAAATTAAGACCATAAGAGAAATATTGTTGCGTGGTTGGAAAAAACACATGAAATATGAATAGGCTACTACTTTCATAAAAAAGCAAACCATGGCTGTTTCAAAGTTAATACTGTATAAAATGATGCCGATTAAATAGCCTAGGTTTAGGTCAAAACAATGCAAACAACTTAAACGAGGTATGATACTAGCTCATAACCTTTCCCAGGAATAGAATTGTAACATGAAATATGACTCGCTCTGCGGAAAGGGGAAGCTGGTCAAATATTTTCATGAAATTTTCAGAACATGCTAGTATATGTAATCTGTGTCAGAATACCACCATTGAAATTATAAACATAAGGTGGGATACTCAGTTTCCATACTTTTGTTGCATAAAGATCAATCGTCTTTTCCTTTCCACTCCGTTTTTCTCAGCTTGGCTTTGCGCTGAGCCCCGTCTGTTCAAATTGATAGGCTTACCGTTCTCTTAAAAAAGGTTTGCCGCCCTCCACTATCAGAAAACGTCGCATAGTCTGCTGTGCTGGAAAGTGCTCAATGGGAATTTATAGTAATACTGCAGAGCGCCATATCAAGTCGGATCTCTCGCAAAAAGTGTGCATAACCAACCAGTGGACTACTTAAATATTGATGACACCTGAACTTAAAATGTGCATAGCTGGCTCAGAGTTTTCTGTCATGAAGGTTTTGGCTTCATTCTCCTCACAAGTTCGCGATCCACTCATTCAATGGAATTCCCCGCGGAAGGTGTTAACCCACAAAATAGACATCCTGAGTTATTGTTTTGGGGGGGGGGGCGAGGTGGTGGTACAGTTGCTGAAAAATGTGCTCAACATTTGATGTGGATGTCGTAGCAAAAGGAAAAAAAACTGGAACACTTACTTAGCAAAATAAAGAAAATTATAAGTATTTAGAGATCTGTTTGCGACTGTATCCTTCCTCTATGCAAAATGGCATTTTGAATGAAGTGAAAAGGCAGGAACCACCACCCTTTTAAACAGCTCTCGTAGCTAATAATCTCATCATTAATGGCTTACACATTTGAAATAGCTGGGAAACTTGATCTACTTGTTACCTTTCATAGGAAGGAGAGTTTGTACGTAGTGAAAACTTCTGCCAGCTCCAGAGGCCATGACAAGGACCCAAGCCCGTAGTCAAGGAGGAGGGGGCAGAAGCGGATCCCCTAAACAAATTTTCATCCCCTAAAAATCCTTAGCACAGTTAAGTTTATCTCGCCCCCTAAACCTATTTCGCCTCCCCGCTGGAAGCTATCTTGCTCTCTTCTGTACATATTCTGGCTACCGGCTTGAAAGGAGCAAATTTAGTATATTAGATAAATGGAGGAATAATCTGTGGTGGGCTGTACCACAAGTGCTATTTTTTTAAATTATTATTATTATTTTTTTTTTGTGTGTTTTTTTTTACATATTTACCTAGCTACTGTTATGGTGTATGGTAGTTTCCTACAAGAAGACGAGCCCCCAATCATTATATTTATAAAGGCAACTTATGTTCAAACATTCCAATGATCTACTTAAACAACAACGAAATTATACCAACAAAGCGCCACCTATCAAGGAAAAACAATGAAAGCGATGATTTAATATTATCAGTTAATGGTTTCAATGTTATTCATCATTACTCATTGTGCAAAAATGATATCTAAATGTCTGGAAAAAGAGTGCATATTTGATATCGTGTAAGATCGTCAATCTGATTTTCATATTTTGTTTCTGATGTGGTAAGAAAATTAGGTTAAGGGTTTTGATCTCCTCCTGCTAAGTCTTGAAAAACCTTGTCTCAGTCACGCAGATTTGTCAAAGTGGGATTTTTGCCAATTGGTCGGTACGCCATGAAGAAGAAGATCTCAGCAATTCCCCGCACCCACCCCAACCCTTTCTTATTGTGGAAAAGTATTAGAGCAGTAGCAAGGTTTATTAGTATATGTAAACAGAAATTCAGTTCTATTGAAAAACACAAATAATTTGAATGAATTGTATCGGTAGCAGGCCTCGAAGCCTGCTCTGGTCTCGGCCCCGGCCACGGATCAGTGACTTCGACTGTGACAGAAACAAATTTGAAAAATGTGTACCCTCACTGGACAATCTCAAAGTCTACTCACACAAGACGTTATTTCGGCTCATCATATCACAAGAACAAACTTGCAAAACACACACTCACCTCGTATCAGTTTTCCGGATGATCAGAAATGATAACAATTTGCTATGGTCTGGGACACTTGGGACATTGTTACGAACCAAAAAAAGTTATAATTCGATAATAACAGGTAAGTTTTCCAGCTAAAACTGTGCCATTTTAAGTTATTACTGAGCTTCTTCCTTTTGGATGGGGATAGGCTAGTAGGTTTAAATTGCCAAGGAGCAAGGGATCCTTGACCACTAAACAGACGATGAGGGAAACCATCATTTTCCCCTTCTATGTCTTAAATTATCAAAACAATATATAAATTAGGGGAATTTCAATATAGTAGGTCACTTTTGCAATGTAAAATTAAGAAAAGTATGTCCATAATTTCTCAAAAACTGGCGGTCTTTGCCCTCATCCATATCATGCACGGTAATTATCTCAATGTTACTCCCCATGGGGCAGTCTGAGTGGCCATTGATGCAAAACTCTGTGGAGCCTTCCACGATCATTCATCCTCCCCACCATCAAGCCCGCTGCACCATGAATTAATGATTGTTGGACTGGCCTTAAGTCAAAATTAGGCCATTATAAAAACATAAAGGGAAAATGCGATATTAATGGTCTGTTTAGTGCGTATTAAATGGTATTTGTAAATAGCTGAATGACGTGGAAAATGGAGTAAAGCATGACTAAAGTACGTGTCTTTAAAAATGTCATATTGGCTTCTCACGCACCCTCTGATAACCTATTCGTCTCATTACCGGTATTACTTCTTAGTGTGAGTGGAATTCGGCCAGAGACCCGTTAAGATTCGCTATACATCTTCATATACTCCTAATCTTCAAACCAGCTGCAACATGATGAGAAGAAATCGACCAGACGTTATACACTAGGCTGATATGGCATAATATGAACTGCGTTTTGCATGGGTTTTTTTGACAGCATAGTGAAAGCCGTTTGAAAGTTGGTATATCGTTCATTCGAATGCTCTCAATTTTGTAAATACCCGAGAGCCTCTGGGGCGCCTCCCCTTAAAACCACTCCACCGTGGATTTGAGCCTTGACCCCAACAGGGGCACTAAAACGAGCTGTACCCCAAACCGAATGAGGGCGTACTTCGACACCTTGCAGAACCGGCAGCACAGTTTGATCATTTCCGTCTTTTCGCCCCCAACTCAGAGATTTTAGCCCCCGTGGACAGATGTACTGATGAAAAGCCTCAAAGCCTAAAAAGGTGTAAAAGCCTGATATTTAAACTGTAGAATAAAGGTACATTATGAACTTGAAAACTCGTGGAGATCAGAAAAATTTTAGCTATTGCTTTCATAAAATCCTCAAACTAAATATTATTGGGGCTGTAGCCCAGTTCCCTCGTCCCGTCCTACATAGACGAAGTTGTGCTGAAATGTACTGTCAGCCGTTTGGGACAGCAGTCTCTTGTTGAATGGCTGTTTGATGCTGAAAGGACTAAAATGAAACCCTTCATTTCTGGAGAAGGTGGCTTACTGACACTAAAAAGTAATTATTTTGGGACAAGTAAGCTCGTGGTTAGAGTTACCATTTGCGTCTCTGTAAATCAGGTTCAAAACCCACAGCTAGCCTGCAACCCACTGTCATCCGGCCACAGTGCTTACAACATCTTAGCTACCCTCAGAGCCGTTATATCCTAATATATGGCTCTGGCTAAACTCCTAATATATGGCTCTGGTTAAACTGTATGAAGGGCGCCCCCATTCGGAGTCTTGTATATTTCGATAGCATGATATACTGCTTATATACGCATCTTATCTGTACAGTTACTTTTGTTGCTGCATTAAACAAAATCAATAAATGAAGCTTGTTCACTTAAAACAAGTTCCGTTTTACATCGATTCCTGTCAGTAGCTCCCTCTGCTCTGCTAATTTACAATGTTTTCATCATTGGGTTCTTTAAGGCGGTTTCTTTCAGTTTGCTGCAGCTTAGACCACGCATCGCAAAATTGCACATTCACGTAATTTATTACTATTATGTTTCAGCGCACTAATTATTGTTTACGCTTTTTTACCAATACTTACTTATCTAGACTGGAAGAATGGTTTAATACCTAAACGAACCATTGTTGAACCACTCCCAACATTTTACTGTTGGGCGTGGCTCATCATAAATCGCTACCTGTCCGCAGCAATGATGAAACTTGATGATGTCACGTTTACTTAATTGGGTTGCAGGATATAAATGGGGGAGGAGATGCGGGGAAGGGGATGCGAGGGCTGCGACACTTGTTTTTCTTATATCTTTGTGGGGCCAAACAATAAATTTAACTATTTAGAAAATTGTACTATTAGTAATCCATTCTTTTAAAAATAAAACGTGTTTCTTTATTTTTGTTAGTTTTCCCCTTTGCAGTGGAAAAAACTAAGAGCTGTAAATTACAATACATAAATTTTTACCTTAAAACAAAATGATGACACAAAATTAACGAAATAAGTAGGAAATGTAATACTGGTGTAATGATAATTTTTATTTATAAAGAATGCTTCTGTTCACATTTAAACCAAACTGATCATTTGGAATGGAAAGCCTTTCGCGAATTACGTTGGCTTACAAACTCTCCATATGCTAAGTTTGACTTCATAATGATAAAAAAGTTAGTACCAAATTGGATGGAGGTCTTTTTTTTTCTTTGGTCCGGTGCAGGATTTAGGAGGTGGAGGCACAACCTGTGATCCGCCGACTAATATGGTGGAGTGTCACAAGTGTACGAAGGAAGAGTTTGCACCGTGGGGTCCAGGAGCAGAGCTCCTGCGATATGACGTAATAAGACCTCTGAAAATTGGTTTTAGACTCTAGAGGCTCTACTGATTAGGTTTGTTCAGATTAATTAGAGGCTCGCTAATGAACTTTGAAAACATGATTCATGAAATGAATATATCCTACTTTTCCCTATTCAAGGCTCGTCATATGTGAATATAATGAGAACTGGAGCAGTTGAGTAGGGCAATTTACACGTGTATTACTTACTTGCAAGTCGCATCATGCTACACTCCTTAGCAGGAGAAGCTATTTAAGGTGCATTAAACTATATAAATTTTACAAAGAAAACCCCGTAGTATGGGGTTTAATGCGGCAAAGTTAGGGTTCAAAGACTGCAAGAGGCAATAGCGCAGGCGGAAGAAATTGTTTCTGCCAAGGGAGAAGAAGGTACTCTACAAATTAATTTTCTTGTGCCCCATCGACCCCATTTAGCACACAACTGCATGAGGCAAATTTTGCATGTCTTCCCGACAGCGACTAGACCGACATAATCCTTATATGTAATTGTGGCGGGTTCAGAAATCTGTCATAGGTGTGATTCCTATCAATAAGGGGGTTGTGCGAGACCAAAGACGCGGTAAGAAAATTTGGCATTACGAATGCCCCAGCTTGCAGGAGATCTCACTCTATAGTACAATTACTGGAATGCGTCTGGTACTATGCTTGGGTCGCCGGTAAGACAGAAAACTCGCTATCCCAAAATGAACGCGCCAGGTTGTAGGAAACTGCCTTCTAGGCTACTTAGACCATGGAGCTACTACGACTTTGTCACTACACTAGTTCCACTTGTGCAATTCGTCGACCTGTGTAACCTGGAGGTGGGTCGGTTAAGTTCTCTGTCCTTTCGGGAACGTAGCTCCTTCAGGGAGCATAACTCCTTCGGGAGTAATTGCTTGCTTTCGCCCCTTGGCTCTTCGCCAGAGAATCGAGGGGGCTTTGAAAAAGTACTTCAACTTGTGTAACCTACAAAGCTGTAATCACTAACTACCAGGAGAAAATCTGGCATTCTAAGATTGCAAGAAATTTCTTTCTAAATTTCTTAAAACACAGTCTTGCCACTACAATTGTGCTGTCTACCTGGACTCTGCAGAGTGTGTTCAGAAAATTTTATTTTACTCCCTCTGAAGATCTCTTCTTGCTGCTGTTCTATGAAATTGACCAATCCGGGGCGGTCGTGGAACCAGGGAGGGTGAAAACCAGAGGTTTGGCGCAAAATAGAGGTAGTCAGCGAAGTCAGTGACAAAGAAGGGAAGAGCAAATTCGTCGAGCAGATTATCATGCACAGAAGGCCCAATTGGAAGATATTTGACATCCCATACACGCCGTAATACATGAAATCGCACTCCCCACCATCTTGACAAATTTTTCACTTCAGTCGTGGTTTGTTTTATCTACCCTGACTTATGGGTGGAGTTGGCGTGGTGGTTGAGTGCACTGCCTTGCACACTAGAGGTCTCCGGATCAAATCCAGGTGGAACCACTTAGAAAATGTTCAGCATAATTGTTCACAGTGATGCTGAGGGGGGTTAAATTGGTGGATTTTAATTGGGTATCTGTTTGCCCGCTTCATGAAGTTGTCCGATTCAGGAAGTTGTGGGCTTTGCTCGGTTCAGCTGTTGAGCAGTGGTGCAGAGCAAGGAACCTCCACCACCTCCCAGCCTCACGTCCATCGGATGGGGACGTTAAATAGCGGTCCCGGGAGCAGGATTGGAAGTGATTAGTACAAGCCTGCCTCGTTAACCTCTGAGCAAAGTCGAAAAGAGAAGGAGAATTTCGCCCGTGTTCATCCATACTCACTCTGGTTTAGGGTCGTAGATGAGCCAATTGGCTTCTTGACCCTCAAACGTTAAACTTAAACTTATAGAATGCGATTGCAGGCTACCGAAACCCGCGCGAAGCGTGCAAGTTTGGGTACCTCTTCCGTCTCTCCAATAAGCCTTCTTCGTCTCTTCAATCCTCAATCGGTTTTTTTCTGTTTCCTTCACCTTCAATCCCTCGACTGAGTGATTTTCTCCCGATTGGCCCTAAAGGTGAGGGGCTGTACCCCATCCCCCTTGTATCAAGTGTTATTCGGCTCGCCCTTGAGTGATATTTTCACCTACTTAGACTTATTCACCACTCAAGGTAGAGTGAAATTGCAGTTGATTTCCTCTAAAAGTAGTGATCAACTGTAGTCACTCCTTCGGGAGTGAATTTCACTCTTTTACTTTTAAAGAATAGGGCGTCATATAGTGGTAAATTTGAAACAACTTTTTCAAATGGTCGGTGGTTTGTGATCTTACAACTGTTACCAAGATACTGTCATTTACGATGGCATTGTTTTATTGCTTTCACATGTCTAGCGGAATGTATTTTGGTATGTTTAAAGTTAATTGGAACTACCCAAATCGATAGCTTCGTCAACTATTGATCGGCAGTGTCTGTTCATCCTATTTATTAAGACTTCTCACATCTGGCGTAAAGTTGTTTGTAAATATTTCGTTTTCTAAATCAGACTGAGTTTATCTCTCTTTGTCTGAGCCAAAGCTAGATTCCCTATCAAACCCTTTTAAAGTTTCTTTTTTTTTATCTTTCTTTGATATTCTTTTTAGGCAAAATGTTAGACACTAAAAAAAAAAGTTTCAAATTGTCTCCAGCTCCGATTACTTCCCCAGCTTCTTGTATATTTTTTTTTTCTGAAGTCCCATCGGCTGGATGTCGAAGGCCGAAAGCTCAAACGTTACCTCAACGTTACCTCCTTCTTTCCGAAGGAGATACGCCCCCAAAGGTGACAGTTGAGTCGCAATAGGAAGGAGCACGTCCCCCAAATTTTGGCTGTGCCTCGTGTGTCCCCCAAATGAGATTTAGGTCATTAAAAAATACGCACAAACACACCGATTATCGATATGGACAGGAGGGCTCACTGGCATGTCATCAGTCATACACGGGCTAAACTTGCACTACCTTATTTGGAGATGATATAATCTACAGTTATCGTTTTGATATCAATTTTCAACAGCTGTGGGACTATTGAGTCCTTTCCCTTAAATGCAATTTCCACATCGATTATCTTTTAGTTAAATTTTTTGCGTTCGAAACCTTTAAAAATGCGATTTTTGTTGCCTTTTTCAAAATGTATCCAGTATATTAATAGTTTCAATCTCATATGCTAATTATAAAGAATAAAAAACGTTGCCTAAAAATTACATGGGGCACTCTGATCTCCTAAATCCACGCAGAAACGGAACCAATCACAACACCATGGATCATAAAGTGGTGATACCTCCAAAAGAAGTATAAGTATTTGTACGAAATTTTCATAAAGACATAAAACCAGAATTTCTGCTTGCTTTGCGCGTGTACCGGGAGTAGTCTCAAGGAGGTACTAGCCATTTTTTTATTTAATGCTGAAAAATTCCGGAAATATATTTGTAATACTCATCATTTTAAGACACCCAAACCACATTTATGGGTTTCTTTTTCCAAATTTTCCAGGCCAGCCCAGGATCCGCAGCCGTAGATGCACCTTTGATGCTCTTATGTCAGAATGTGAAGGCTCCCCCTCATCCCCTCAGTGGCATTAAATCTTCTTGGACAGCATGAGTGGATTTATTTTTAAAGCCCAATGCAAACCTTAACATTATCCGTCGTCCCCACTTACAACTCCCATCTTCAATCATTAAAAAAGTAATGCTAACAAAAATGGTCACATTGTGAGTTTTATTTTTGTGACAGGCGAGTAGCTATGGGGGCCTGGGTCCCCAAGATGTTTGTTAGCCCCCTCCCCTCCCCCATTGTTTGTGCCCTAGTAAAATGTGTAAGAATGAAGGACGGTGTTCAATGCCGTGATCCCCATTTCATACCTAGGCCTCCTAAAAATTTCACCCTAACTACCCTGTTTTGTGCCCTGCTTAGTGTGCATCCGATGCCATATGGAGACAGTTATGTAAAAAGGGTAAATGCATGTGACGAATGCCGCCAAGCCTGCAATCTTCACTGTTAAAAGTCTAGTAACATAAAAATAAGATAATTGGATATTTGGTGTAAAATAAAAATCCAGAAAAGAGATTTAACTCTTATCAAAATTATTTAAATATTGACCTATCGTTTTACACAGTAATGGCTATTTTACACTTAAATTATGGATAAACATAAGCTACCTATGCAACTTTGTGACGTAAATATGGCTAATGTCATGGTTTTTTTTTCAACCTTCATTTCAAGAATGCTTGTTACATTGGTAAGTGTGAAGGGATTACTATTGTTAATAAAAGTTGTCTCCTTGAAAAAAGTATAAATGTCACTCATCAAAATGTTAACCACCTGTTGAGTACGGTATTAAAGACAGTGGGGCAGGCACAGGGTCACGGAAGGGGGCGTGCTTACACCCTCAATCGATTTTCGAAAATTTCCGATTTTTTTTTATGAAACCAAAAAGAGTGTTTTTGCTTTAGATTACTGTAGGGGGTTGGGCAAGGTGTGCTTTCGACCGAGTGATGGTTCTATTTTAATCATTTATCATCACAAATCGTCCTCAAACTATCCAAACTTTTGTTAATTATTTTCCAACTATGGAATTTTTTGCACACACCAACCATCGTTTCTATTTATTTCTTTACCATCCCAACCAAACGTATTTGTTCAAAAAATACGGATAAGGGCTTCATTACAATTCTTATGCAAAATGTCAGGCACCGTTTACTGTCTTAAGCCTGATGACCATTATTACGAACATATCAAATGGAAGTATTTCTGGTGAGAACTGTTTTCCGAAAAATTTATGTTCAGCCCCAGGCTTTCACTGATAGGCGATTTTTGTGGCAGTAGTATAAAATAGTATAACATGTGCAACATTGGTAGCTTGATGTACATGATTTAAAGTATATAACTCATTACACAAGGTTATTGAAAGTTTATTAAGTGCACTCGCAGAGAATAAGCATTATGGAGCATGTGTACTAAATCTTTACTACTCTCCTCTAGGTCATTCCTCGTTGGAAGCTGTTCACGTGGATCCTCTTTCAAAATTAGTAAAACTAAGATTTTTGTGAAGTGATTGTGTGCTCTCCTGTAGTGTCATTTGGATATCAGTTAAAAGAATCACACTAACATCCCAATTTTGTAATTATTCCGTAAAAATTTCAAGACGCTCTAAGCCGGTCACATGGTACCAGCATCGGAGGGGTGAATCCAAAATAGCACTTAATCAGTTCAAAGCTTTTCAATTTTGCATCCAAGCCACCTCAAATCAACAAAAATTTCTCAAGGAGAGTAGTTTTAACACCCCGTCCTCTCAAATTAGATACCACGCCCTTTATTACACCCAACAAAAAATAAGAACAATTTTACTGAAGTATTAGAGTTTTTCAATACATCATCACTTCGGAAATTTGCAAAAGATAGCACCATAGTGTACCAGACACCTTAAACGAACAAAAGTTTCTCACTCCTTTCCCTTAGACTTCTTAATCAGGACAGCACATCCGTATTAGGTAACAAACGAAGGGTCCACCTTGGTGAAAAGTATGGTAGATACACATATGTACACTTTACTCTCACTTTCTGGATTTACTCAGGAGGGATTATGACATCATCTTCTTTGGCGCCACACCCATCTAATTCTTGGGGCACCACTGATTAAGAGATAATTTATATAAGTTTAACAAAAGACACTCTAACACCGAGCAGCACTTCACATCATTGTTCTCACCTTGACAATGAGTTACATCAAGAACAGCCAAACTTTGAACTTAAGAACTAAAAATAACAAACTCGGGAAAATATGTCTTTCAAGATAGAGATGTCTAACTTGGTGGCGGATCTACAGGACGTAACAGGCAACAGGTCCCCCATTGGCTGTCATACCGTGAAAAAAGTTGAGGCCAAAAAAAAAGAAAAAAAGAAAATGCTTCAAAATGTATCAAATATAGCACAATTTTGCGATCTCAGCCCTCTTCCAAAAGCAAAAACTTTCCAAAGGAGAAGGGACACCTCGCTCTTTATACCCCTCTCTTGGAACAGCGATCAATCAAACCTTGCGCCCCTCTAATGAAGATTCCTGGATACACCCCTGTAACTTACAGCTTAAGAGCTTATTGCAGAAGATCGGACGGATGCTTTTACAAAGTTGTTCCTGCCTCACCGTATTGGTTTAAATAACTGGATTTTGTAGTCCGTTTTTTTTGTCCTCTTAAAGAACAAATGTAGTTACTCTCAGTAGAACGGGTGGGACCGTTTCCATGATATAGTATCATGTCTATACCACGTGTCTCACACACGCACAAGTAGGTTTTACATACAATACGAGGACCTCATTATTATCTCCTTTATGTTTGCTTCCTTAATCCTAACCTTAACAATACACTGTCTATTGTTGCAACTTTCGAAGACTTGAGAAATCTATTGAATTTCTTTCAGAGGACCTGAAATCCAGTGTTTAGGTCCTCAGTCTGAATGCCAAACAAACGCACACGCACACGCACACCCACACGCACACACATACACGTACCCTTGCAGGAATTTGGAAATCATTAAATAAGAGAGGTGGTAATCAATTTGTTTCTCCAATATACAATTTATGCCATTTACAGCATGCATGTTAAAGAAGTCACAAGCGGAAGAAACAATGACTTCAACACGGCCAATTAGTATTCCGAAATAGGCTGTTGACTGTAATGTTTTCCACTGTTTTTCTTATATTAGTATACGTAGGCTATAAGATCGTATCCTAGTTAACCAGGTCAAAGTACTTACTTCGTCATTTATCCACTCTGGTGACGAGGTTCTCCCCTAAGGTCATTACTGTCATATTAAGTTGTTCTTCTGCACAAATAAAATATCTCCCAGCAAAATTCAGAAGAAAATGGAAAATCAACAGGAGAAACGAAATGGAATGGAAAATCAATGATAATTTCTTTCAAAAGGAACCTTTCCCTCGTCTGTTCATCTTGTAAAATTTGAATGTCTTTGTGTAGTTTATCGTCTGGAAAGTTAGAAATGTGAACGAAAAATGTAAGGAAAAAGACAAAGGGGCCTAAGTTTAACGCAGGAGATATGAAAGAGTAAAATATGATCGTTGAATGTGGGCAACACGCTATCTATCGGTAATAACTGTTGAATAAATGCAGTACCATTTACGAGTGAACACATGCTTTCCCAAGAGAGTCCTACGAATTTACACTCAAGGTGACAACGAGTAAAAGTTATCACACCACGGTCTCGAAAATCCGTTTACTATCATATTCGTTATCAAGTTGCTAATCTAAATCAGTGTAAAACAACCTCTGTAAATTATTGTGTAAGGGTAATTAAACAATTGATTGAAATAATTCTTTTCCATTTCGAAAGCATATTTGCTAACGAGTGAACTTACACAGTAAAAAAGAACTTAAAACGTAATTTGACTATAAATAACTTCCTTTTTCTATTTGAGAGTGGGTCTTGTTTGTTGCACACATAGGCGTAGGAAGCTGTTTGAGACTGGGGACTGGACCTTGTTTCGGATCGCCGTCCTAGAGAGGGGTCTAAGGGAGGGGGTTCCCCCTCCCCTTTGGAAAATTTTGGATTTTTGAGGGACCTTAGATGCAATTTGGTGCATCATTTTTTGGGACTAATTTTAAGGGAAATTACTGCAAATTTTTGACATTTCTTGGAAAATTTTTGGATTTTTGAGGGACCTCAGATGAAATTTGGTGCATCATTTCGGGACTAATTTTTAGGTAAATTACTGTTCATCTGTTCATGTTTGACATTTCTTGGGAAATTTTTGGATTTTTGAGGGACCTTAGATGAAATTTGGTGCATCATTTTCTACTAATTTTAATGGAAACTACTGCTAACGTTTGACATTTCTTGGAAAATTTTTGGATTTTTGAGGGACCTTAGAAGCAATTTGGTGCATCATTTTGGACTAATTTTAAGTAAAATTACTGCAAATAATTTTACATTTTCAACAGAAAACACAAATAAGGGGTTTTTGTCCTTGGAAAGTAGGGGACTGAAGCATACTTTCGCCCCTACAAATTTCCCTGGGGGCTAGAGCTCCCAGCCCACGCATCCTATGTCCTTAGTTACACATCTGCTGACAGTTTGTATTGCTTAACCTACAACAGTAAACTGCCAGTATTCCACGATACCCTGCCTTGACATGCATCACACCCAATGGTTCAGGTCTTACGTTGTATTGGCAAGGGTGGGTAGCCAAATAACACCCATGAACGCTGCCGTGAAGGAGGGGGTTTTAGAAAGAGTACTTTTCCCATGAAATTTTTTTTTTTGAGAATTCAAGGGTCTAAGATTTCACTGGTGTAAAGTTTCCACTGCTTACGGTTCATGTGTTCTATTTCTATGTGTGTGTGTGTTTTTTGTTTGTTTGTTTTTTTTTTTGTAAGAAAAAGAAGTGGATAATTTTTGGAAAGGGGGTACGCACACTTTCATGCACCTGGCAACATGCCATGTTGGCACATCAACTGTAATTCTATTTTGAATGTATCCACAATGAGATGGTGACACTAGTTACTTGAAACTAGCTGACCTAACATAGCGTTGGAGGAGTGTAGTCAAGTAATCAAATCCTGATGGTTGATGATACAGACTTATAAATGAACTGGAGTTAGGATAAAAAAAATGAAGGAAACTAAGTCCCACTTTAAAGGGAAAATGCAGTCCGCCCAATTTGGAGTAGTGTACCCCGGTACACTTGTTCAGCAATGACTCATATCAATCATGTGACAATATTTTTGTTACTTATTTCCTAAATTTATGCAGAATAACTCATTGGTTTAACCTCAATAT
>WURT03013270.1:0-16252 GCA_009936505.3 Holothuria glaberrima | reverse complement strand
CGAGACTTGGGAATAACATGAGGTACGGTACCTTTTCATTCAAAGGCTGTACATAACGTAGAGGGTATAATCAGATAATAGCAGACTTTTAAGGTCATTCCCTAACGGCCCTCCTTTGGAAAATCCGTTAAATCTATCAACTTTATCTTTATTTCACCACGTATGTGATGTTTCTAAGCACAAACTTGGAGCACTCACAGTAAACCACAAGACCTTGTACACATCTAAAATATCGTTAACAAATTCTAACAAGTGAATTGAGAAAATACACTGTATTTTGCATAGGTATGCACACTTACTTGAACGTACTCCATCATCCGGTCAGTTATTACGGGTTGGAATGAGATCCGTGGCAATACCTCATCTTTCACCATTCTCCAACATTTTTTCACAACTAGTATTTCAGTTATGATGGGTCCATACCCCCCCCCCCATAACGATTAGGCTACGGGCGTGGGCATCACCCGTCCAAGCCAGACAGACCTGACCAAGGATAGGTTACCCAGAATGATTTCGTTATCATATTTTCCAAGGTCCCCAGGTCGAGGCTCTGGCGAAGAGGACGAAGCCAAACGTTACTCCAGAAGGAATTTTGCACCCCAAAGCAGCTATGCATACCCAACGGACACAAAACTTAACATGACCATCATTTTGACCTCCAAACGTCTTCATCATGGGTCTGTTATGCGTGGCCCCGTTCTAGACTGGGTGAAAAGAGCAGATACATAGAGGTGACGTTTGCCAAAAGGACGAGAAGATATTAAGCTGAAAAGAATAGATACTACACATGAACTTAACCAAAAGTCTGAGAAGCGATTTGCATAGGTACTTTTTCCAAAGCTCCTCAACTCTCTGCATGGCGCAGAGCCAAAGGGCGAAAACAAACGTTACTTCCGACAATCCGAAGGATTTCTGCTCCTAAAAGGAGCTACGTATACCCCGGAGGGACACAACATGTAACAAGACGACCCTCCAGCCCTCGAAACCTTCAGACCTCGGCACCGTGGGTCTGTCATGCGTGGCTCCCGTTCTAGACTGGCTGAAAAGAACAGATACTACACGTGATCTTAGCCAGCGATTTTCATTGGTTGGTTTAGTACGAATTATTCCATAAGCACTTTGTGCAATCTCACGGGTCTCTTTCAGCTTAATAAAATTATACGGTGCGCAATACAACCCGTCACTGGAACTCATCACATTCAGCACTGTTATGCCGTTTGTTTAGCTAGACGTAAGGCGAGAAGTCTTTAGTCTCGTCTGTTTGGTTCCACAAATACACTTGTGATGTCTCCAATTGTTTTACAGCTCTCTGTATTGGTTGCAACCAGTAGGTGGTAGCAAGTTCATATTCGTCCATTTTCGAACGTTCCAAAGTAACAACTCCCGGCATGACATTCTAGTCGCTGTAAAATTCAATTGAATCATGAACAACATCAACTTTTAGTTCAAGTTTCATCTTCCAAAGCTAGATTTGAAGCCATAGGTCGGGAAGGGAACTCCCATTTGCATCACGTGACGGCTTGCCACGAGCTTAACATAGAAAGACATCGAATAGTAACCAGATGTTTTTATGGCGGTTCATTTTAACAAACCGTATAACGCAGTTCAATAAATATTCTCTGTGTATGTTTTTTTACATATTTCAGTACTGAAAAGTACTATGCAGTAAAACGTCTCCGACCTCGGGGCCCTTACCCCCTTTTCACACCAGTACAGGCCCCCGAAACCTGCGCCGCCATACATACAACCATCCTTTAGGTCAGGAAACCTCAAGTGCTTCGGGCGGCGGGCCACTTTTACTTGAGTTTTGCTTTTAATGTATGGTAGTGGCCAGGACTTTGTTCAAAAGATTGTTTTTTTTTCTTTAAAATTTGGGGCTCATCGCAGGCGCGTAGCAAGGGGGGAGCTGGGGCCTGGCCCTTAGATGTTTGTTAGGCCCCCCAAAATTGTTTGTGTCCTAATAAAATGTGTAAGAATTCCCTGGACGGCGATCAATGCGGTGACCACCCCATTTGATAACTAGGCCCCCTAAAAATTCCATCCTAGCTACGCCCCTGTCTTCTCAAATCTCCTGAGTGCCATTGTAGTGTACGTCCCGGACCGAAAATGGCCCGCAGGCCCTCTCATAAGAACTAAGGCTGACATCATATCGGACTAACTTATCGGCATCGAAAAAGCGCCGACACGGTGGCTTCTTCGATGCATGGGTCCAATGGCCTGCTCAGATCCGCTAAAGGTGCCCAGAGGCCAATGTGCAGAAGTCCCGGAGACTCTAGAGGGCCTCGAAATTGTGGACACTAGAATGAATTTTTTAGCGTTGTCAAATTGTCAGAGCTTTACGTTTCATTTGCTACACTTCACCTCATAAAAAAATTGTTTAGCAGTTTACACTGTAAATTATCAGTTACAGGAAGTCGACATTATAAAACCGGAACACAAAATAAGGTAAAAAGAAATTTTATTTTACAAAGAATTTAAAAGTTAAAATGTGTAAGTAAGACTGGATTGGTTTACCATTTTACAAGGCGAAAGTATATTATTGGGCTATGACTCAATCCATGATAGAGCTAATCCAATTATTCGGCCGCACTGTAACGGAAGCTCTCTCAGCCAAAGTTAAACAAATTTATAAAAGGCTAGCTATTTTTGGACAATCGTCTACAGATAAATACAGAAAAGAAAACGAAAAAGTGCAAAATTTCACTAGCTGGGTTTGTTATTTCAAGGCATGTTTCAATTTCATTTTCATAAAGGTATGGTGGGTTTACCAAGAATATGTCAGCTCAAATAGGTTAAGACCTATTGGTATGACTGTTCTGCTATTCAGTACTTTTAAACGGTGGGTGTTGCATCACGGGCATTTAATTTTGCATGAAAGACCACTTAACTTGTACTTTGAAAAGGTGTCTGTAAAATAAAAAAAAAGTAGTCAGATTGCTAAATTTTAGTGGTTCTTCCGGTCAAATACGCTTAATCTGACCATCTGAAATGGTCTGAATCACGTGTAAAAGACAGACGCGGGAGCCCTTATTAAGGACTATGGTTTATATAGGCTTACTGACTGTTCAATGGGGTGGAAGATTTAAAAATGTACGTGGAGAGGGGGAATCTTTCAACTGCATTTTTAGTTAAACGTCAAACTCTATAGTTCTTCTGAGTGGAGGGGTGTGCTTAAAAAGTGTGTTTTTAAGGGAAGAGGTGTGTGTGTGTGGGGGGGGGGGTCCGGCCCCAGTGCTTCCTGCTACTGTTCATCGATAGTATGCGCATATACAAGGGACATCAACTTTAATTTTTTTTAATATCTACCAGATTCTCCAGCGCCAGCCTGAGGGTCGAGGGGCTGCGTCCCAATAATTATCAATCGATTAAAATAAAAGTGTCATTTTGGAACTGCCAAAACAGTCCTACTCTCTGCATCTCAAACCTGTTTCGAAGTAACTAAACAGCTGCACAATGTCAGTACCAGTAAGTAACATGAGTGGAATCCGTTTTCTCTTAAGATACTTATACATTAGTGCATATGGAAAGTGATTACCGCCCTATTCAGGCAGACTAACGGCCCATACGCTCTTTTCGGGCTAGAGTGAAACTAAAATATCACTCAAGTTTCGGGCCAAAGTGTTCAGTTTCCCGAAAGATTTGCAAAATCAGTAAGACTTCGGGGAAAATTCTCCCATGCCACAAACTGACGGTATAGTCGAGTACCACCGTACTGCCATATGAGCCTGTGCCCTTGTGTTTCCTCGCAAACGAAGTTCCTCGGCCAGACTAAGTCCCTGTGTGTAATTCATAGAAATGGATTGCTGTCAGGCTGTATTGCCTCCTCGATGCTCCAAAAGTTAAAGAGGCTTATTGAGTTGGTTCACAAAACTCATGACTTTTTTCACACTTGTTGAGATTTCCATACACATTGATGTTAAATGATCCAACTAAGAGATTCTACACATCTGACTCACAGCTGGAATGGTCATGATAGGGTAATTAACGGTTAACACCATTTATTACAAATTCGTGACCAGACACTTTTTGCCATTACATAGTAACCATATGCAACCCCTGTCCACAAAAACTACAATTTTCTTACATTTTCATTAATTATATGAAATGATACATGAGTAATGAGACTAATTGAAAGCATCGCCATGTAATGATTTCCTTCATACTTGGCACAAATGTAATCGATATCAACTCAATGAGCCCCTTTAAGAACACATACATACTAAAATCTTGATGAGTTATAGCGGATGTTCCTTTCGCGAGATTGATCTCAGTATACACACAGTTGCGTAGTCATGCAGCAACTTTTTCAGGGGAGGGCGCATGCAATGGAAGAGGGGTGTTCTGTTCAGTGACTGAACGGACAAGTAACACATATCAAAGTACATCCTTGTCTAAATAACGTATGGTTTACAATCTAAAAAGGGGAGGGTTTACAATCTAAAAAGGGGAGAAGTATAACTTTAACATTACGGTGGTGGTATGGAGGCTTGAATTCCAAACAAGCCCGGTAGCTATACCACTGTTTACAAAACATTGATACTGATCTCGGCCTGCTCCATCTGATGTTTAAGTTGCATTGGCTGAGATCTTTTTTGAGTATGAATATCGTTCAGCAAAGATTTTCCGTTTTAAGGATAACTTTTTTGTTGACTAACAAAATCAATGTGGTTGTTGTAGAAACTGCACGCGTTACAGCATATTGCCCGCAGCATATTGATGCTACGAAGCTGCAGCTAAATTGCAGTCAATTGGTCCTACCATCCAATGCTGCCACAGCCCATTGATGATACAGCTCTTTGGAACCACAGCCCATTGGTCCTATTACCCAATGGTCCTTCAGGCCACTACTTTACGAAGTGAAGTCGGTTTGCTTAGTACCCCTTTAAGGCTTTAAAGACTATGTCGTACATCCTGCTACGCAAGCAAACATGTACATGTGTAACTGGTCCTACATCTCATTCATTCATTGGTCATACCGTAACTGGTCATACCGTCCAGTAGTGTTATACAGCCGGTTAGTCGCTCAATCAATGGGATCCAAGTTGAGCAAATCCACTGTGTCAAAGAGCTGTATGATCGCTGAACCAATGACAGAATGAGCAATGGGCTGACGGACAAATGGGTTAATTGTCAATCACATTACTAAGTGCCTATCGTCGAGATTTCTTCCAAAAAATAGCATGCCATAAAGTTCTTTTCGTGTAAGTTCTACGCGTGCAAAGAGTATGCACGGGACAATTAACTTATACCGCAAACTTATTTTGAGGAAATGTGGCCCTTGCTAAAGTAGCACAGTAAACCCAAATTTGAGTGAATTGAAACAAAAAATAAGCTTTAAAATTGTTTAAAAACGTGGCAGATAGTATCAGCTTGCGACAATATATATCGGTTCCCATAAAATAAACTTCGATAGTGCAAACCCAATGTATACCACGGTCATTTATAAAAAATGAAAGTAATCGTGTACAAATCCTGTGTGCTGTTACGGTCAGTGAGAATGTAACTCTGATGACAAATTTAACAGTAGGTAATACAGTGTTTACAATTACTCAAGTGCAGTTTGAAGAAAAACATAAAAAGGATAATGCAGCAAATATCCAAATCTAATCTAAATTATGATCCTGGAGTTTGTCAGAATTTTCAATTTCCCTCCGCTAGTCGGATCTTTTGACCTAAAATCATGAAAAGAGAACAGATTTCCGTGTGTAACCATGTAAAAAGTTACCAGATTACCCGTCAATGATACAGGCGATGGTGCACAATGGACTTGTTTTCCGCACCGCAAACCAGGCTAGGAAAGCACGCTCGTTCATGTACTTCACATCCCTCTATGCCATATCTAAAGCCAGAAATTGTAAAAAATATTGCACAAAATGTACTTAAAGATGTCGTAATTATATGGGACAACAATTCACACAAAGGTAGGTTTTGCAAAGTCATTCTCGGCGAATTTATTTCACCTTGGCTAATATACCATTTGTAAAGACAGATGTTCCCACAGTATGAGAAGCTACCTGGGCAGGTTAACCATGTTGCTTGAACCACGTCCAAAGACTCAACACGTGTGGGAAGGGGGTATAATTTGGGTGTGGGAGTTTGTGAAGGGTGGAAGCGATAGCTGGAGTCAGGGCTGGACCAATCATTTTCCACTCTTGTTGCACATCTTTGGGTCTTGAGTATAAGGACTTTCAGGTAGCTCATTGATGCTCGCAGATCACATTGTAATTGACTATGCCATGCCACCGCTTTCACTATGAAAAATTTCTAACGTAGGCGTACGAACGAGGAAGGGGGCTGGGTGACTGCAGCTCAAGAGTTCGAACAACACCTACCGTATTTCTTGGGAAAAGTTCTGGAAAAAATTAAGGCAGATTTGGGGTATAATACAGGCTTTTTGGGAAAAGACGATTTCCTCCCCCCCCCAAAAAAAATATCGCGTACGCGTATGGTTTGGAAAGTGGTTGCTCCCACTTAGGCGTGCCTTGACTCATTCTCTTCCCTTTGGTTAAATAGCTGATGCTCTTCAGCTTTCTAAAAGAACTTACATCATGACTCCTAAAAGTGTGGGATGCCGTTATTTAATGAACAAGAAAACCTCGGAGCTACAGAGTGACGCACAGAACTGCTTAGACTGCCATTTCCATACGATTTTCAAATTGTATGGCTCATCAAGGTATCAGGAAATGGTTCATGAGAACTGCTACGTACGCTAATAACCGTCTAGGTCCGTTTCCGTGACAGTGAAAAGTTGCCAGCTGCGTAGACCACTGACGTCATGAATATGACTAGTTTCCAACAGTAGAATGTGCGTGACTCACTGCGTGTGACTCTCTCTCGATTGACTCGACTCACTCCGTAAATACAATACGGGAATCAAGTTATCAACAGAGATTTTATCGAACTTTTTCTTGCCGACCACATTTCCATACATTTGTATCAACCGACCATTTGGAGTTATTATTTTAGTACGTCATTGAATAAAACTGAAATCGATAGTACCCGAAGTATATATCAGAAGGTTTTATAATATGGTTCAAAGTTTGATAGCATTTTTCCCTGGCGCCTGACAGCACGCGAAGCCTCCGAGAGCAGACGGGAAGCTTGAACTTGTGAATACCCGCTGATTTGATCTATAGTGTTGATCAATTGGGCGTAACGAGTGGCCCATCCTACACCACAGGAGATCGGTACGGCTGAGAAGATTGCATACGATCTGTGTAAACAAAATGGCGACTCTGCCTCAATTCTCATGCAATTGCGGTCAGTTACCGACAGAAATAGTTTTCCAAAACTCAGTGGTATTAGAGGGGTGTTCGTCGATATTTACTGTGAAAATCATTAGTCGATATGGCAACTGTGACACCTAAGAAAAAAGAAACTGTCAATCGAAACAAACTTAACAAGAAAGGCGTGACACTGTTGTTGAAGACTAAACAAATTAAGTTTTATCACGATACATTGTTGAAAAACAGGGATGGTTGTTACAAGGGAGCTGTGATATGCCTGTTCACCCGTAGTTGTTACAATATTTCCCACTGTGCGCCCAAACACGTGAACTGTCAATTTTGGTCTTATTCCCATTACATGTACCAGTGAGTCTGTTACGGCTGTCTTTTAGAATTTTTAATTCATCAAAATTGTCGCACGACCCTTTTTTTTCTCAAAGAAAACGGTTACGCTGGCATACTATACCCTTCCTGCCTACACTCACAAGTAAATACATGCATCGCAGTGAACTGGCTCAATAGTGAAGAGGTTCATACTCACTTAAACCTTAAGAGTGAAAAGTCACTCTTTTAGAGTTAAATTAGGGACCAATCTTAATTTACATTGAAAGATTTCAATCCAAAAAGAGTCATTTTCACTCTTTTAGAACGAATATTCAGTCTTAATTTTAGATCCGTCCCTAACTGCCTAATTTCACTCTTTTGGATTAAGAGACTAAAGAGAGCAACTCCCATCTCAACATGAGCTGACCCAATTAAGTTACCCCACCCCCTGTATCTTTCCCATGAGTACATGAAGACCTCTTGAGAGTTACAATGTTAACAACTTGGCACATATGCACAGTATATGAGTTAGTTAGATGAGGTTTTACGGCTCAGTTTCTAACCAATTGGTTGAAGTCGGGCCGGCCACGGCCTTTTTTCCAGTTGTGGCTCACTAGCTTGTTTTCTCTACTCCATTGCTTATGCTGAGCACCAAACACAATGGCAGTAAGTTCCATTTTCAAAGTCTTTGGTATGACCTGGCCAAGATTCGAACCCCCGACCTTACCTAATCCTATCCAATGATGTGTTAATCAGAAATATTTCACGATATTTTCATGACTATCAAAAAATCGTGTAAGCTATGTACGGTAGTTTTGCTCGAGTCTGCACGTGGAGTCCAGGGGTAGAGTCCCGGGGTGGGGGTACAGGGACACCAGAAGCTCCTGAAGTATAAGATAACCAGAAAATTGGTTCACAGACTCTATTGTCCAGGAAGTTCCATCCGTGCAAGAATTTGTGAAATTTAATGTCAAAGACACAGGTTAATTAGAAGCAAGTAAATGAACTTCGAAAATATATCCATGAAATTTTCGATATATTTTATTTTGACCGATTAAAGATCTGGTTACCTCGTCATATAGGTGGACATAATAAGTAGTGTCATTTAGATGACGCCTAGACCCTATCCCTTACAGCACGCTGCAGTTCAGCAGAAGGGATATTTCGGTTTCATAAATCTAATTAATTGTACAAAGAAAACCGTACAGTGCTGGGGGTTGTGGGGGCATCAGGGTTCAAAGACTGTAAGTGGCATTGACGCAGGTACAATGAATTATCTCAGTCAACAGAGAAGAAGGTACTCTACAATTAATCCCGTTGCACCTCATCGATATATTACATCCTTTTTACCACACTGGGTAGATGGAAAATTTCTGACCCAGCCCTAGCCCCAGCAAATTCATCGGGGATGTCCCCTACCTCACCCCCTTCCCGTTGCCGCCGCCCTTGCCGACTGCACATCAGCGACACTTACGAACATTCTGTGTATGTTGAATCGTTAAAAGATGACCCGCTGCGGTCACTAAGTATAGCCGTCTACGCAGGCTCGCAGTGCGTCTCCGGACACTGTTGAATGCCGGTAGACGTGGTCGTGATTGCTAATTGTAACATGACAAATATTACGGAAGACAACTCTTTTAGAAACATCAATAACACATTAGTTTCGCCCATGCTTCAATTTTAATGACGACATTCAAAAAATAAAATTAATCATGGCAGAGTATTCGTGATAAAGGTCCATACCTCAATGGCCTTGACCAAAACAGGATGGGGATTATTTCTGGCAACTTACATGCGGCGATTACATGTGAAAATCTCAAAGGCGCCCTAATTTGTAAAAATAATCTAGAACTGTTTAACATAACGAAACCACGTTAACACTTCATCGGTGTTTTATGTAAAGACATACTGCCGAGCAAAATAAAAAAAAGGTCATAACATTAAAAACAACGTGACTTGTTAATAGGGAGATAGGTAATTTTACCAAATTTTCTAAAATCCTTCATATTTGTGTTAAAATTTTCTCTCTAAATCCTCTGACGTGAATTTTTAATAAAGAAACCCTTGCAAGATGCTTACCGGTATCTCACAACGATGGAAAAGTTGCGTTTTACACCAATCGCTAGTGCCATTAACTGTTAACTTCAATGCTTCAAAAACCCTGTATGCAGTGGCGCCGGCACGGGAGGGGGGGCATGGGGCACGCTCCCCCAATCGATTAATTCTGAAAATTTTAAAATATTCCCAGAAGGCATTTAAGCTTTAGATTTCTGTAAGGGGTAGGGTGAGGTAAGCTTTTGAACAACGGTGATGGATCTATTTTAATCATTTTCTATCACAAGTGGTTCTCAAACTATCAGAATTTTCGCAAATACTTGGCCAACTATAAAAATTTTCGCGCGTTCCGCGAGCTTCAGACTTTACTTCAAATTTGTCCTTATTATCAATATCTTCCGATAACAACTCCGGAGAAGCACAGTAGCAAAAGCTGAGAGGCTTTTAATGAATTTCCAGGTAAAAGACTGGCTTTTTATTGGCAGACAGGTTTAGTTGAAGAATTGAAAGTTTCTCGATGCAGAACCTGTATGCAGGTTTTGTCATAGAAATCTTATTTAATGAAAAATTTCGGCACGTTTCGTGCGCATTCGTCACGGTTTGCACTTCATCTCATTACCATTATTGAGGTGATAATATATAGATGAAACTATTCTGATCACAACCGCTTTCCGAAGAAAACAGAGATGCATCTACAAACATCTGTAGGGGCCTCGCATCAATGTGAGATCTTTCAATCTAATTTGTAGCATGATGTGGACGGTTGAAAGTACCTATCTGCCGTTATACATTTTCCAAAAGTTTCTACCGAGCGCTTCGGGCGCAGACATTACCGGGTATAGTTGTTGATTATTAATACACTCACGACGAAAAAGCTTTCTTAAACGCGCTTATTACTCCTTCTCTCTTTTTGCTATACCTATCAGGGAGGTCCAATATCACCTCCCTGCACCTATACTCTTCCTCCCGCCCATTCCACACTGCTGGAAGCTGCTCCTCTGGATTTTCGTTCAAAAGTGGTAAAAATACGATCGTTGTAAAGTGCTCGGCGTTATACTCTATAGTATCATTTGGATGTCAGGTAATAAGCATCATGTCAGTGCCCCATTTTAAACATTTAATACTTAGCTTCCAGGCGGCCCTATACCGGTATCTGCCAGCCTTGGATACTCTCGTATAATGCACAATCAAAAAAAGGAAAAATTCGTAATGGTCCAAGAATGTTTCTGTAGGATCTACGCACGAATTTTTGCGTCAAAACTTTCCCTGAGAAGAAGGCAGTAAAGAAGCCAAGAGGGGGACTTCAGGAGGTTTGTTGAAAACGTATCCTTCTCTTAAACATCATAACCTCCTCTTCCACCTAACCAAAAAGGAAAGTTCACTAAACTATGGACATTTTCAACCATATAACCAGTTCAAAAATAAACCAAAGATAGCATCATTTTGCATTTAGGCAACCTTTAATAAAAACAAAAATTTCCAAAAGGGAGAGGGGGACATCCTCCATTGCTGTATACAAATCGCTTTGGGAAAAAAGGTCGAGTATGCAGACTTGGGAGCTAACTTAGGTGGGATTACGATGTCATCTGCGGTGCCCCCCTCCCTCAATCACCAAACCATGACGGCGCTAATGCTGCATGGCACGAGGGTTTGGATTTTTCCTCGTGGGGCAAGATTCAAGACCAAATGAACTATGCCCCCATCACGGCAGGTGTTGCATTCATTAACTGCGAACCGACGTAATGTTTTGTTTATTGTCCGATACATGGGAACTTCGTCGCTCACAAGTTGTGAGTCTTTCCAAATTTAGTAACAGTATACCCTGAACAGTTCCTATAATATCCGATATTTTTTCTCAGTTTAGAGCTGCGCAATTCGCCCCCGTTTTCTTTAAACAAATTTCATCAAGACATCAAGTACGAGCCACCAAGCCCATAAAGGTCCTACGAACTAGGCGGGGCTCTTTGCTAAATTTCAGTTCAGTTTAGTAACAGTGGTGACAAATTTGCATAAAATGTGATATTGACACCCAGAAGGCAGATTCGAAGACCAATAAAGTGTGAGCTGTTTTTCTTACGTTGGAAATAGGACTTCTGCCCAAATAAGCAATTATCCTGTCCTTAAAGTTTCAAACCACTTCTTCTACGGAGCGTTTAATGTCATAACAGTTTAACCACTGTAAATATTAAACGGAAACAACTCATTTCCATGTAGTGAACTTTGAGACGACTAAACAACCAAAATGTATCACCGCTCAGTGGGCACACAGGTCAAAATTACTTTCGTACAGAGGGTGCATGAAAAGTGCAATAAGTTAGTTGGGGTGCCATCATTTTACTTTAAAAAGTGTCATTATGACCAGTTTTGCTTTTCTAGTATACCAAACTTAATTCTTCAACCACACACTAAGCAGTGGCGGCATTTCGTGGTATTGCTCCAGATTTATACTGAGGGCATTAACTCCACTTTTATACAGGCCTGTTTTACACAGGGATTCGCAAGAAACACGCACTTAGGCTTAAGAATGACTACCAGTATGTGGTGTTGCGGCTAGGTTGAGGTCTAAACTTAAAAGACAGAAGGGATGCAGTTGTCCCGATAAATGAGGACCCATCTCAAGAAATAGTATGAATTTTCGTTAATCCTATACCTTACCTATCCTCTTGCCGACTGGCACATAAGGCCTCCACGCTCTTTCTCCAGATAACCCTATCCCTAACCTGTACCCTAGCTTCATCCCAAGTTCTCCACCCAAACTCCTTTCTTTCATCTTCTACTGTTCTTCTCCATGTTGTCTCCCAACTCTTCTTATGCCTTCTGGTTGATATGTCAATGTAGTTAATCCTATACCTTTGAAAAAATGCGCCAGTAATTTGGAAAGCTGGAAACTGTCTCTTGATTTCCGTTTGGACAAAATTTTTAATTTGAAGTATGAAAAGAAAGTATAATAATTAATTCAAACTGGTGTTCCAAAGTAAGTTTGGTGTAAACGCATGCAGCCCTTCAATTGTGAGTCTGTTTTACCCCCCCCCCCTCCACTGCCAAATGCTTAGATTGACCACAGCGGTACACCAGCCCAGAATTTGTGACCCGTTTCACACTAGGTCCGTTTCCTGCATGAGTGGACTATCAGAGTGGACTACGGAATTTCTTTTATTACGGGTATCCTGGATTCCTGCATCTTTATACAAATATTTTCGTAATGGCCAGTCACTGGTAAAAGTTCATTGAATCCCTGCGAGCATTTTGGGTGGTCCTTCAAGCTGCCCAGACCCGCATGGGCTCATAATTTAGTTCAAGGCTTGCTATTTGACTTTCTTAGTTAGAGAGGCTTATAAAACACCCTGGCAAGGGATTAAAGAAAACAAGTAGTCTAATAACATTAAATCGATTATTAAACTAGGCACACCTTTAATGTCTGGATAGCGCAAAAGTCAGAATGCATTCACAGAAATGAGCCTCTCGTCCAATAAAGAGGGTCCTGCTCCGATATCGTCATGCCCGATGGACGTACATTACCTCTGTAACTATTTTGGCAGCACTCGCAATATCAATATTTGTTTGAAAAGGGTATGGTATATATTCGACACCTGCTATAAGAAGGTTTTCTCCGATAAACTTCAAACATCAACTATCAAACTAGAACATGAATTACACATTGTCATGATTTGAAGTTTTGTCACACTACACCAAAACTTTTCACCGTTCTTGGAGAAACTACAAATGATTTTGAGTGATTATAAAATTTGATCCTCACGAGGTTCCAACCCTGCCTTCCCTGCAAATGTAAGTGGGACAGTCTTGGTAAACACCTCCCCGCCCCCTTCCTTTGTGTAATCCCCGGGTGCGTCGTGAAACATAAATGTTGGTAACGTTCCTTTTTTCGCAGTTTTCCGATGTGGCAGTAATCGCCATGTATCGTCAACAAATGGGGTTCTGTAAGGCGCCCCTTCATCTGTTCATGAACCCTTCCAATTAAGTTTGCAGTTTGATTCGACCAGTTAATCCTTTCGTAGCAGGTTACCTCTCCGTTTGACCTCATCCCGCACGGCCTTGATCCTCCCGTCGTCTTCATCTTTATCCTCTTACCTTACAGAGGAAAAGGGAGGAAAAGAAGGACAGAAAATCAATTAAGGGAAGAAGCTAAGAGGGAATTAACCGAAAGGGGGCAAGATTGGCTGAAAATCGATGCAAATAAATCACACCGAATTCAGGCCACCAAAACCACCGAATCAAAATAATGTCTTAATTGTATAGGTGAGAAAAGACACTTACTGAAACAAAATATAAACTGAGTGTTCTGGTATGAAGATGGTTGGCAAAGGAGGACCTTGAAGGATGGACCACCGATCGATGGAAAGTATTCAAGGGATTATCCTCAGGGAGGAGTGGGCGTTTTGAGGAGGAAAGGGGTGCAATCGTACAAGGTTAAACCTAAAGCAACTTGTCAAGGGTATACATACATGGAAACAGTTTATCTTCACATGGATGCACAATGATTTATCACTCGGTATCACAGTAAGGTGATGTACTGTAATGAGGTACATTATGTAGAAGATGCATTACATGTGATATATAATTGGGTTTCGTATAAATCGTGGAGAGTCCAATAAGGGTTCAATGGGAAGGGGAACTAAAACGGCTTCATTTAGGTGACACAGACTTTAATTGTATCACTTGCTCATGTAATTATTTGTCAAAGTAATTAGGCCCTATGGGCGTGCATTTAAGAAAAGTGTGTATGTGAGTGTGTTGCTGTATGTTATCAAACCAGTTTGGCTTACATAAAAAGAAGTCTTTGAAAACAATTCATCCGCTGTTACTGATAAGGCCAAGCTGGCGGTACACACTTGACATAGGGTTTCAAACATACCCTGTCGGGTATATGGCTCGAAAAAAAGGTATCGTCAGGCCTGTAACAGGGTTAGGCCTACCAAGGGGGGGGGGGCTTTCCGGAAGGGAACTCACAGTACAATAGAATTTGTAACCATTGAGCAGTCCTGAAGGTGAACCAACAGCGTAGAGTGTTGTCTGTAGGAAGGTTTCATTAATTAAAGCGTCTGCAGTGGATAATGAGCTCAGATGCTGACAGGTGCAGGCTTTGCAATTTTGAAGTAACATTATTTGCTTAAGAACTGGCCCGAAAGAAACAGTATTTGTGGGGTGGGTCTCCCCCTGTTACCCCTGATCGGGCAACAAAGTGCGGCTTGCGGGCCGACCTTTGAACCTAACCGCCGTCTACTATCTAATCGAATGACATTTTGTTCATAACAAACTATTCATTTTCATACATTAGCCACATTTGCCTTTCTCGTTGGTTGTGAAAGCAAGAAACCTGACCACTCCTCAAAATTCCGTAAAACTTGAAATGCTTTCCGTGATACCTACGCCAGAGGATTCCGTAGGCCTATACATCAATAAAGTTGTATCCTGCGTATTCTTTATGATCGTTACCATAACTGTACACTTCATGCCTGTACGTAAGCAAGAGGAGGTGGTTGTTTGTATAATACCAAAGCGGTTTAATCATGTTACACATCCATTTCCTTAATTGTCTATAAAGTCTAGATGAATTTAAATTTAACAACCGTTTTGAAAATCCAAAACAGGAAAAGTAGGACATTTCCCACGTTCCCTATGAGAGAAGACACTACAAATATGTGACGTCAGAGATCGAGAACCCTGTTCGCCCATTGCCTGCGTAGCATGCTGTACATACGGCATGTTCATTTTAGTATTGGAAGCTGAGGATCTGAGCAAACAGAGTCCGCTCCGCGGGGTAGTTCGACCAGCGAGTTAACTAAAGATGGATTCCCAGCAGTATTTCGATATAAGACGGCAGTAGGTATAGATAATGGAAGAAGGTGGAACCCTATTCTTGTCTCCATTGACTTATACATTTAGGATAAGCAGACCATTGATATTGGGACCTTCTCTCTACGGTGGGCCCTGATCGTCGATCGGCTATGAAACCCTGCGAGACATTTTCCTTCTTGTTTAATGACGCTGTAATAAGAAATTTTAATGGCTCTAAATTTGCAATATACCATTAGAATTTAACAGTTTTAATGTGCAACCAAACACTGCAGTAAGGAGGGAATCAGTAGTCGCCCCATTTTTTTTTAAAGTCAGCAAACTCATGCAAATCTGCTCTTGTGTCTTACAAGTAACTCTGATCATGTTTTTGAACATTAATATTGCAAATAAAAGGAAAGCAAAGCATAGAATAATTTCCCACGGATTTAACAATACAGTAAAATCAATATTGTCACATGATTAACGAGAACAATGAATAAGAAAGACGACCGTACACTATACACTAGTTCTAAATGAGATTACTGCATATTCCCTTTAAGTTGAATCGTTCAACTTGCCGACATGGAAACGCTTGGGGAAGAAGAAACGTCTGCCATGCTTTCATATTATTCCTGTTTTGTATGTATAGAAAAGACTTGGAAATGTACTCGTACTCGAGTACATTTTGCTCTTCTCGTACCCGTACTCATGGCTTTAGACTCGTGCTCGTACTCGTGGCTTTCTATTCGTGCTCATGACTTTGTACTCGTACTCGTACTCGGGTTAGTTAGTTAGATGAGGTTTTAACGGCCCAGTTTCCAACCAATTGGTTCAAGTCGAGCCGGCCTTTT
>WURT03013259.1:1979-16252 GCA_009936505.3 Holothuria glaberrima | reverse complement strand
AAAGCAGCGAAGCTGCCCGCGAAGTGTTCGAGGTGAGCTACATGCTTGAGGGCGGGCTGCGCTGCAAGGCAGGCACGAGCAGCCGTGCGTGACTTCTCATTGCAGGGGCCGAATTTTCCGGTAGCTACTCCAGTTTCGACCCGCGCGTGAGCTAGGAAAGATGTGCGAGAGCAGAGCTGGAGCCGACTGTCGTGGAAGGCCATGTTTGTGAGTGCATTCATACACACCCCATCATGAATGTATAGGTTTCTCTTATCATTGAAACCAAAAACGTACATAACAATTTTTGTCACAAAACTTTACTCTTACACTTTCTACTTACCCTACTTTCCGATAGAGCTGGTAAAAAATTAACTGTTAGCATCAGACACAAAGCATCCACTTCACAATCACTTAGCGTATCACCACTTGAGCATACTCTAAAAAGAAATCAAAACAAATCATCTTTAACAGCAGGACTTAAATGATACATAATGCATTTGAGTACATTAGCTGCCACTTCATTTTTCTCCTAAGTAAATGTAGTTTTATCCCTAAATCAATGGTTTCAGCCATCCTTTTGCAAGACTTTTCTTGAAAATCAATTCCCATTAAAAATATCATAACAAGAGCATCAATGATGCTGTAGCTCAACTTCAAGTTCCCTCACACACAGTTAATGCTATGAACTTTCATTAGGGATCCAAACCAAGTAGTCATGGACAGTCATGATCTAGCGCCTTCAGTGCTATAGGTGTAAATCAGAGCTGCCAACCTCAACTAATCAAAAAAAGTATTCCAGAAGGCAAAAAAAGTATTTTTATATAATGCATGCTACTTGTAATTCTGGCACTTGGACCCTATCCAAAGGGACCTTCAAAATGGTAGAAACAACTTGGGGATCACAAGTTGATAGAAGAGCTTTCGCAGTGCACTGTAAATTTACCACTGCACATTCTTTGGTTTTTGTGGTAATTTCAGCAGAGTATGAACTGTATGGTCACCACTGGTAAGAAATAACTCTTAAATACTTTCACTAACCTGGCATTAATAAGGATCACACTGTGTTGCAGTACACAAAACTGTGGTTAAGCTGTCTTAATTTTTTCCTTTATGGTTGACCGAATATTTTGTGGTAATATTGAAATCAAACTGAGGTTACTCCATCAAAAAACTGTTGGTAAATAAAGTTTAAATAATCCCAAAACATATGTAAAATCTCTGAAACTAGAGCACTAATGGTGCAGTAGCTCAAACTGAACCAGAGGTGACAGTTGCACTATAATTTTAAAAAGCTAGTTCGAAAGCAATAGATGCATTGAAGTGTCAGTGATCATAATACAAAGAAGTCCTAGTTTCTAAAAAGCTAGTTGTAATATTTGGATAATATTTTTGCCAATTTTTCATAAAATGGCCCATAGAGCCCAAGTGGGACCCTCGACCCCAAATTCCTGTACAACCTGAATGGCCAATAATTTTTTCAACAAATAGCCCACAAGCCCCAAATGGGACCCTTGACCCAAAATTCCTGTACACCCCAAATTGCTCATGACCCAAGAAACATTCTGTTTCAAGAAAATGTACCAAAGCATGTTGGAGGAGACACATTTGCCAATTTTTCATAAAATGGCCCATAGGGCCCAAATGGGACCCTGGACCCCCAATTCCTGTACAATCTGAATGGCCCATGACCTAAGGAACACTGTGTCCAATTTTAAAAAAATCTATCGAAACATGTATGAGGAGATGCATCTTGAACAATTGTGGGCAGACATGATAGATAGAGTAATGGTGGCAAATCACAACAGCTCAAACAGCTTAGAGCTGGTTTGAGCTATAAACGGAATAATAAGGAGGGAAAATGTATTGCCGTATTTTACTTCAAAAAGCGGGAAAATACAGCAAATCCGGGACGGTTAGCAGCTCTGATAAATGGTCACAACAGTGACATAACAGCTAGAGTTGCCCAGCTTGCAACAACTTTTTTACTGTTTGTTGGCATAGTTCTGTAGGTAATTCTGCTGTCAAAAATGAAGTGCTATTTATACCCAAATATGTCAGGCCCATCCAAAAATGTTTCCTATAGCAATATAAACAACACAAAACCAAAACTCTTATGGTAAAGCATTGACAGTATTTCACCATGTGACCCTCTGTGATCCATCATCCATTGAACTCTCTGGCTAACTTTGATAAAATTTCCACACAACCCCTAGATTTCACTGTTTGACCTCTTTGACCCCAAATGACCTTGGCTACTCCTGCTCCCATCTTCCTCATATCAACTTTGCAACTAGCTGCATGCTTGTCTAACTACTTATTCCAAATGAGTAAAAATTTTACTATTTTGAAAGTATTTGGTATGCTCCCAGTCTGATGAAGGTCAACTAAAAGCTTCATCCTTATGCCAATTTTGAAACTGTGTGCAGAGCTCCTGGGGGCTTTGATCATTCACCCCTGCTGAGGTGTTACCCCTGGACACCAAAATTTCAGAGGAGGGCTCTGCTCTCAAGTAGTGCCTACAGAACTAATCATAAATAGCCCCAACCTAGGTGGAAATTTTCTATCAGAGCCTTTTTTCATGCACTAAATAGAGCAGAGTCCTAAGTCCTACACAGTGTCCCTCTAAGTTTACTTGTCCCTCCCCCCCAACACACACACCCAGGAAAATGTTACAACACAAACCTGGCAACTAATTTACACAAAAAATCAGCAACATGAATATCAAAACATAAATTTTCTGATGAAACACACAAGGTAAGAAATGCTTAACAGCAATCTGGGCGGAATTTCTGGCAAAAATTTCTTTATGCATACTGAACATACCACTTGATGGTGAGGCTCCACTAAGTGTCCAAATATAACTCTGAAATCTCAAAGGTATGCCTCCTTGTACAATCAGAAAGCCAAAAGGCTTAGTGATTCCTTGCCATATGATATATTGTAATAAACATGAATCACCCACATGACAAGCATGAGATCCCATGCAGTTATCCTACTTGAGATATCATGTTGATAAATAATATGGTCAAAACTTTTGAAATCTTGTGACCCAAAATGACCTTTCACCTCAGCTTAAAACCAGAAAGCCAAAAGGCCTAGCGATTCCTTGAATTGACATTTCATATGTATATATTGTGACAAATATGAACCATCCACATGAAAAACATGAGATCCCTCACAGCAATCCTACTTGAAATGTCATGTCAATAAGGTTTTGACCTTTTGACCTCTGGTGACCCCAAATGACGTTTGACCTCTACAAAAAACAATAGGAATCATCTGCTTAATATTGACAATCCACATGCAAAGTATGAGATCCCTCACAGTTATGCTTCTTGAGATATAGTGTTTACAAGATTTTGACCTTTTGACCTCTAATGACCCAAATGATCTCTGACCTTCACCAAAAACAATAGCAATCATCTACTTAATATGGGCAATCCACATGCTAAGTATGAGATCCCTCACAGTTATCCTTCTTGAGATGTTGTGTTTACAAGATTTTGATCTTTTTGACCTCTGGGGAACCCAAATGACCTTTGACCTCCACCAAAAACAATAGGGATCATCTTCCCAACATGGGCCATGCACATGCCAAGTACGAGATTCCTTGAAGTTACACAACTTGAGATAGTGTTTACAAGCATTTTCCAAGGAGTTTACCATTTGACCTCTGGCGACCCCAAATGACCTTTGACCCTCACCAAAAATAAAAGGGATCATATACTCAATAAGGGGTATCTACATGTAAAATACGAGATCCATTGAGTTTACCATTCTTGAGAATGAATGTTTACAAACCAAGCATCACATACATACACACACATATATACACATACACTACATCACCATCGCATAGATTTCTCACTACGTCAAGGAATCAAAAACCCTACATACCAGCCTGGATAGGATACATCTTTGCCTTTGAATTGACAGTTTGTACTGGTAAGTTGTTCTCACCTTCTCTGGTCTACTGGACATACTCCTGCCAAACAGGTTGGCAACACACATCGAGATCCAACAGGAACAGGAACACCACCAATTTCTGCAATACACTCTGAGTCACTGGTACAGTCTCTCCCCCTCACTCTCACTTCTTGGGTAATTTCGGGGAGTTGGTTCTCAAAAATAGGCTGTTTAAGAAAACGAATCACTCAAAATATTCCTTTATTTTGTTTGCCAAGGTTTCAGTGCAGTTGAACTGTTTTGTTACTAGTTGATAGTGCGCTTATCAGTTTCAAGGCTCATCTTCACCCCCTCACACAATTAATGGTTATCTCATCTCATAAATTTCCACCCATTACATTTACTTCTGCTCCCTCCTCCACTTTAGACCAGAATGCAAAGTGCATGGTGGTTTTGATCATTTTGTTGCAATAGACTTGATTCTTCACTACAACCATGCAACTCATACATTCATATTCTGGATCAATGGTTTGACAAATGTGATACATAATCACACATATGAGAAGTGTGACTCCTACCTAGAGGTATTGTGCTCACAAAGTTTGACCTCTAATGACCTTAAATCACAAATGACCAATAACAGGTGGTACAAGGCACTTTCATGTAGGCCCACCACAGGTCTGCCAACTCTCATGCATTGGGCATGAGACTTTATGCACTTCAAGTCTCTCACACTCTCATGCTGATATCCTGTAAACTTTCCAAACAAAAAATACACCTAACATAAAAAGTGGTGCTGGCTGAGGGCACTTTTTGATGGACCGATGGAAAAGTGGGTTGGAATGCCTTAGGGTTTTTAAAAACAATCTTAGGTCATAAAAGTATTGTTGATACACTGTTGCTATGTTGCACCATGATGTGCACATGTGTCGGGGGGGGGGGGGCAGTGTTTCGCTGCTGCCAGCCCCTTGTGAACTCTTCACATAATGAAACTGTCAAACATGCTTGCATAACATTTGCTTCTTCATACTACAGTGCCATTGCATTTGGCACAGGCATGGTTATACTGGTCAGGGCCACCCTGCTGGAAGGGGATACTTCCTTTAAAAGGGTCTCTTCACTTAATTAGCTTACCTCTGACATTAAGGGGTTAGTTGAGACTTTTTGACCACTTGGCCACATTGTGTGATCCGTGATCTGCTGAGGGGCCACACTTCTGGCACAAAGAAAAAGAGCCCCCAATTTTTATCTCATCTCCATACATGTAATTTACAGGGAGATGAGGTATATAAGGGAGGAATTGGATTTTTGCCATTTATGTGTTCATTAGTATCATTAACAGCGTGATACACAGAGAACAATACAACAAATTTTATACCAGAGTTTTGTTAGCTTATAGGTCAACATCAATGCAAGTACAAAGTTAAATTTGCCTAAATTATTAACTCAAAATAGTGTCAGCCACTTCTTATATCTAAAGTCTGATGAAGTTCAATTTTGGTTGTTTGCCCATGGAAACTGTATGTGCAATTAATGACGTAGGTCAGAGGTTAAAGATCCAAGGTCAAGTAATGTAACATTTTTTGTAGTCTGTATCTGCTTGTCAGTATTTGATATAGAAGAAGAGGGAGATGAGATTTGCATCTCTATGGCTTGTTCTCATAGTTAAGAGTGAGAAGACAGAAGTAGTGCTATACCTTGAAAACTTTTGATATTTTAATCACCGAGATAAAATATACAAATGAAATCAAAGGTGTAGGGATAACACAGGAAAGCCTGACCAGCAGAATTACTTCCACTGCAGTCCCTGTACACAAATACAATGCAGTAAAACAGCACAAAGAGAATCACCTAGAATTAGAAAAAAATTCTTAAACAAAGGGATAGCTAAAAATGACTTAAACATTGAAAAAATCCTCAGAATTCTGAGCTCAAGTTGCCAAAAGGGTTGTAAAAAATCTGAAAATTTGAGTTTAATTGAAGAAAATTCCAATAATTTTGCATTTTTATGGAAAGTTAAAAAATTTGGAAATTTTATGAAAGAAATTTTGGCACTTTAAGTTTATATTGAAGTACCTGATTTCCAGTTACCAGCAAAATCAATAAAAACTGTCAGAAAACTGGAAACTTCCCCTGATGAAATTGGAGACATGGGGTGAGGGGGAGGGTAAGAAGAGAGGGGGAAGACCAAAGACCATTAAAAGGGATTTTGAGTTCTCAGAAGGTGCATCATATTAGTAATGGCAAAAAATAGCAGTATAAACATAAAAGAAATGGAAGGTGAAAGTCGTCAAACCTATTTTCACAGTATGTACTGTGTGAACAACACAATGTGAGTAATTACTGAGATAGTTAACACTGCCTCAAGATTTTAACTAACACCAGGAGAATGGACAGTGAAAGACTGAAAGCAAAGTCAGGTATGAATTTGATATCTTAAATTTTTAGCAAAAAAGTTTGGTCTTACATGGAATTGGTAACAGGGAGGGGAAACCTTAATGAACCATTGTTCCCCTTCCACCACCTGAAAGTGTCAAGTCTAGCACTTTAACCTTTCACAGATGACCTTTGAACCCCTCTGAAAGGTCATCTGCATACCACAGATGAAACTTGTCATGCACACAAAAGACACACCTGCATATTATTATCTCTGGTGATGCTTGACCTCTATTGAGGCAACACAGTTTTTCGAGGGTTTTTCCACGTCTTTTCTGAAGGAAGGGGAAAGATTTCTCTAGCAAATGTGTCTAAGGAATTTTTATTTACGTAGGGTGGATTTTAGTGGCAAAAATACTGCTATTTTTGGTATTAAAGTTGAACTGAAATATGTTTGCGCTTACCCTGACATTGTGCATGACTATAGATCACCTCCATGTACATTCTATTTGCTAAAGTTTTCACATTTTTCTATTTCAGCTGACTTAAAATATGAAAACCAGGTTGAAGCAAATGAAAATATAAATTTAAGACACCACTTGCAAAAGAGACTTTTCAATGCTATATAAATGTCATAAACCTGAGCATTTCACAGTGTACACACAAATGCAAAACATGGTTGGATCGTTATTCCAAACAGGATGTTGGGAATGTTATTCCAAAGGGTTGCTACTCTGGAACCAGAATAGGGGTCGATATTCCGAAGGGTCGTTTTGCAATCATGAAATGAAATGTATTCAGGGGTAAACAACCAGGCTGAATTCAGTGGGTCCTGTTTAAATTTGACCAATTCTACACTGCATAAGTTTTGGGGCAAACGTTGGTAAATCATGTAACTTTCTTGACAAATACGAGAACAGAGTACTCATTTTTGCAATCAGCAAGTTCGAATACCTACAGAGTGAGTTTTACAGCATTAAAGGCCAAAAATTATTCCCCTTTGTAATAACAATGCTCCGGAATAATGACCCTAATTCTCATTTCAGAATAATGACCCATATTCTGTATTCAGCACCAGAAAGCCAAAAGGCTTAGTGATTCCTTGCCATATGACATATTTTAACAAACACGAATAACCCACATGACAAGCATGAGATCCCTCCTACTTATACCTTTGACTGCCACAAAAATGAAAAGGCTCTGCTAAACAATATTAGCAATCCACATGCAAAGTATGAGATCCCTCACAGTCATCCTTCTTGAGATATTGCATATACAAGGTTTTGACCTTGCTACCTCTTGTGACCCCAAACGACATTTGACCTTCACTAAACCAAAAGGAAATATCCCCTCAATATGGGCAATTCACGTGCTAAGTATGAGATTCCTCATAGTTATCCTTATGAAGATATCCTGTTAACAAGATTTTAACGCTTTGACCTCTGGTGACCTCGAATGACCTTTGACCTCCACCAAAGATGATAGGGATCATCTACTCAATATGACCAATCCACACACCCAAGTATGAGATCCCTCAGAGTAACCCTCTTTGAGATATCATGTTAACAAGGTTTTAAACTTTTGACCACTTGTGACCCCAAGTTTTCTCAATGTGACCAACCCACACACCCAAGTATGAGATCCCTCGGACTTACCCTTTTTGAGATATCGTGTTTACAAGGTTTTGACCTTTTGATCTTTGGTGACCCCAATGACCACTGACCTCCACCAAAAACGACAGGGAGCATCTACTCAATATGGCCAACCCACATACCAAGTATAAGATCCCTCAGAGTTACCCTTCTTGAGATATTGTGTTTACAAGGTTTTGAACTTTTGACCTCTGGTGACCCCAATGACCTTTGACCTCCACCAAAAACAAAAGGAATTATCTACTCAAATCTAAGCAATCCACTTGTTACGTATGAGAACCCTCACAGTTATGCTTCTTGAGATATAGTGTTTACAAAATTTTGACCTTTTGACCTCTGGTGACCCCAAATGACCTTTGTCCTCCACCAAAAACGATAGGGATCATCTTCCCAATACAGGCCATGCACATGCCCAGTATGAGATTCCTTGAAGTTACACAGTTTGAGATAGTGTTTACAAGCAATTTACAAGGGGTTTACCATTTGACCTTTGGTGACCCGAAATGACCTTTGACCCTCACCAAAAACAATAGGGATCATCTACTCAATATGGGGTAGGTACATGTAAAATATGAGATTCATTGAGCTTACCGTTCTTGGAAAAAAGTGTTTACAAGTAAAGCATCACATACATACACAGTACCAAGTATGAGATCCCTCGGAGTTACCTTCTTGAGATATCGTGTTTACAAGCTTTTGAACTTTTGACCTCTGGTGACCCCCAATAACCTTTGACCTCCACCAAAAACAAAAGGAATTATCTACTCAAATCTGGGCAATCCACTTGTTACGTATGAGATCCCTCACAGTTATGCTTCTTGAGATATTGTGTTTAGAAGAGTGACCTTTTGACCTCTGGTGACCCCAAATGACCTTTGTCCTCCACCAAAAACGATAGGGATCATCTTCCCAATACAGGCCATGCACATGCCCAGTATGAGATTCCTTGAAGTTACACAGTTTGAGATAGTGTTTACAAGCAATTTACAAGGGGTTTACCATTTGACCTTTGGTGACCCGAAATGACCTTTGACCCTCACCAAAAACAATAGGGATCATCTACTCAATATGGGGTAGGTACATGTAAAATATGAGATTCATTGAGCTTACCGTTCTTGGAAAAAAGTGTTTACAAGTAAAGCATCACATACATACACAGTACCAAGTATGAGATCCCTCGGAGTTACCTTCTTAAGATATCGTGTTTACAAGCTTTTGAACTTATGACCTCTGGTGACCCCCAATGAACTTTGACCTCCACCAAAAACGATAGGAACAATCTACTCAGTATGGCCAACCCACACACCAAGTATGAGATCCCTCAGAGTTACCCTTCTTAAGATATCCTGTTTACAAGGTTTTTACCTTTTGACCTCTGGTGACCCCAAATGACCTTTGACCTCCACCAAAAGCGATACGGATCATCTTAATATGGCCAACTCACACACCAAGTATGAGATCCCTTGGAGTTACCCTTCTTGAGATATAATTTTTACAAGGCTTTGAACTTTTGACCTCTGGTGACCCCAAATGACCTACCTCTACCAAAAACAATAGGTACCATCTATTCAATATGGCCAACCCACACACAAAGTATGAGATCCCTCAGAGTTACCCTTCTTGAGATATGATGTTTACAAGGTTTTGACCTTTTGACCTCTGGTGACCCCAAATGACCTTTGACCTCCACCAAAAACAATAGGTATCATCTACTCAATATGGCCAACCCACATACCAAGTATGAGATCCCCCGCAGTTACCCTTCTTGAGATATCATGTTTACAAGCAAAGCCGTCACACACACACATACACCCACACATCATCACCATCGCATAGATTCTTTTTGCCTTCAGCAAGGAACCAATAACAACCCTTTGGAATAATGAACCTTACCTTCCTTTCAAAATAATGACCCTTTGGAATAGTGACCCTTCATAATAATGAATCTTCGGAATAACAACCCAACCCTCATTCCAGTTTTGGATTAATGACCCTTCTGAATAACAGCCCTTCAGAGTAAGGGCCCTTCTGATTGATGATCCTTTAGTGATACTCGGAATAACAACCCCTTGGAATAAAAACCCTCCAGAATAAAATGTGACAAGCATGCACAACCACACCAACATGACTTGCATTTGCCAAGTCTGTAATGAAACAAACATTTAATACTTACATCAGTTATGGTACATCCCAGTTCTCCATTGTTACAAACACAGATTTCACAAGGTGTTATATGGGTACCCACTCCATTAGGTATAAAAAATGTCCCTGCAAAGCAAGAGCCCACTACGCCTGCAGGTATATCACCAAAGGCTGAAGAAAAAAAAAAAATGACACAAAATACAAACGAAACATGGTTACACTTAGACCGAAAGATATTGATTGATACTGCGAATCTGAAAGCATATCAATAGTCTTCAAGTTCAATATTATATTAAAGGAAGGCTCCAAGCAAAAAAATTTATTTTCATAAGTAAAAGAGGAACTAAATCCACATAATAAATATGGGAAGTGTCTAACATTCCTATCTTGAGATATCGTGTTTACAAGCAAATTCCAAGGTTTTGAACTTTTGTCTTTGGTGACCTCAGATAACCTTTGACCTCTTCCAAAACAATATGGCCATCTTCTGAGTATGACACTCTACATGCCAAGTATGAAAAGTATCCATGCATCCAACCTTGAGATACTGTGTTTACAAGGTTCTTCACCTCTGTGACCTGACATGACCTCTGATCTCCACCAAAACGATAGGGTTCTTCCTCTCAACATGATAAATCTATATACCAAATATGAAAAGTATTGATTCCTGTCTTGAGATACTGTGTTTAGAAGCCCAGCATTACAAACACACACACACACACCCACACACCATCATGATGGTACGGAATCAAAGAAGGAACCACCTCTGAAGAGCAACACATTAAGTTACACTATGTGTACATCAGACAGACCGCAGACAGTTAGTGATGGGGTGGGCTGGATTCTTGCAGGTGTCAAGCTGCAATGTGTAAGATATGCGAGAAAAGAGCAGGCTGACTTGTAAAAATACTGGCGTTATATATAATAAAGTAGGCCTTACACAATGTACAAATACTGTATGGTCATTTTAAGGCATGGTCTGGAGGCAATGAGTGCAAGATCATGTCATAAAACATCAGACAGTTTTTAGACCATTTGTTTGCTTTGTCACATTTTATCTTGAAGGTGTCAAAATGTCACAGAATGTTACAAATAGTCTATTCTCTGACCTTTAGATATCAGTGTTTGCACTTACAAACTTACCCCACTGATCTAATCTACTGGTGTAAATACAATAATGAAAAGATGATTACTCACAACAGAAAACAGAAAGACTAAATCCATTTATTTCATATTCATTGCTTGTGAAGAAGTAGAACCAAACAGCATCAGTGGCCAGTGTGAAAGGAACATACACTTTGATGCCAGTCAGTAGTTCGATGCCACTGGGAATGGGTCGTGCAGTCAAAAGGGTGTCCAGGTCATCACTTGGAAATCCAGTGCCCATGAGAAGAAAGTCAAGATCTGTTTCTAAAACAAACCTATCGAAGACAACAGTGAGATATGTCGCACCAGGACAGTAAAATTGTCTGAAAAGCCTGTCATTACTTAAATACCGAGCTGGGAAATTAGGAGAACTGAATGATCCATTGCCTATCGTCAATGACTCTTCTCTGAGATCTAAAGTAAACAAGAAGAAGATTTGAAATGGTTAAAAAGCGGCCAATTTGCCAATGGGTACTTGTGTCTAAATACATTCTAGGAGGTGAGAAAAGCTGAGTCGGGAGAGAAAAGAAAGCTTTCAACTCCTAGCAATTCTCAGGCTACATACTAAATTGTCAAAAGGGTCTGATGACATATAAATGTGACACCTGCTTATTTTAATAACAATACAGAAAGCCACAATCAAACCAAAATCCATCAAATACTGACCATTTCACAAACAACTGTTTTTGTATTATTATGAATAAACATGAGCTACATTTGCAAATGTGTGACAAGGAAAGAGCCTAAGAGGGATTCATAAGGTACGTGCTATCCTTTTTTTTTTACGTAGGTTCATTTCAAGGACAGTTGCAATGGTGGCATACCCTGAGATGTATATTTTAGAAGTAGCTATCTACTTCTTTGAATATGTCCACATTGAATAAGCAAACAAGGGACTAGGTGTCATAAAATAATCAACACATAATTTATACAGCATTAACAAAAGAGGTACAAATACTTTGTAACACTCCACATCACAACTTTTGCATAGTGTGAGACATATCTTTTGTCATTCTTCATATTTCAGACTTAAATATTTTCTCTCTAAGGTGCGAATCTGTTCTCATCGCTAAGTCATGTTCAAGGTCAGGATCATCTGATTCTTATCACTCTTTGAGCTTGGCTCCATGCCAGCTTTAAGCGCAGGGTCACACCAGAGCGATTTTGGATAGGATTACAGTCCGATTTTTATGAGTTTTAGTTAAAATCTTCTACATCCCTGGTCAGAAAGAGCCAAAAATTTGCCAACCTCTGTTAACACATGATTTATATCAGAGGACTACAAAAATGAAATGTAAACTAATTATTTTGTGCAGACAGCATTTATTGGACACACGTACTGAAATTGGATTGATTTTCGAAAAAATATTGCTCTGTTGAGCAATATAAGTTATAATATGGCACCAGAACAATTAATTGTGAGACAAACTAGGATCAGTTATGAATATAGCATGACCATCCTCAGAACAAAGTCCGATTGAAAACTACTGGTCCAATTTAGAAAAATTCGAATCAGATTTTGCATTGAAAATCGCTGTAGTGTGACCCACCCTTTTGTCCTATGTCACAGAGTTATTAGACTGTTATTAAGATCATAGTCTAAAGAGGGCACCCTCTATAGACTATGTTAAGACAGAATGCATACAAAGACACACATGCCAGATGTGCTGAGTACTGTGTGCACTCATATTTATTCCAGTCATTCACAGAATGTTATTATAATTTATGCATGTGGCATCATTTAGACCAATCAGTTTGCACAGGCACTCACAATTTTTGTTCTTCAGAGCCCAAGTTATCTTTTGTAATCAGTTTGATTTTAGACATCAGCTCACCCTGATCCATATTTAGGAAACAGTTTGTTTATAAGTCATTTCCAACCTGTATTAAATTCTCCCATATTCTACTGAAGTTTGTGAACCAAGAGGACAATGAAATATTATAAACCTTCAAGGAACATTTCTCTCCATTTTTCCAATATTCTTGTGAAAATTTTTCTGCTCGGACTTTAACAGCAAACTTTGTGTAAGGCCCCCATGCAATGCTTTGACTGAAAATGGTCCTTACAATAGCCAATGAGAAATCTCAGAATTGGTAAATTTTGTAATCAATTATTTCAATATTGCTGAAAGGAGGATTATGATCTGCAAATAATATGGAGCGAAAAAAAAGAAAAAAAAAACCGGGGTTACAAAACTCAAGATTTTTAAAGGACTTGGAACATAATTCTGTGACTTTTCTAGGCCATGAAAATGAAAACAATATTTGTAGATTATGAAAATGACAGAAAAAAATTAGTGACAAATTTTCCAGGCTGCAAGAGCCCCTTTAAGAACATACCAGGTGGTGTTGGTACAGAACAGTCTACACCAATAAAACCAGTAGGACAAGAACAGATGAAGGTAGGGTTCAATGGTTGACCAGGTTGAGGACGTGTGCCACAGATTCCACCATTTAGACAAGGGCTATTTTCACAACCTGTGGATATGATGCACACACAGAGAAGTTATGGTTTACAACTATAATCTCTCACAGATACACACATTATAAAGACACAAGTAGAGACCTGGTCACATGCTACCAGCACTGCAAGGAATGTGCCAAGAATATCACGTCAAAAACAAACGGAGACACACATTAAACTTATATGACAAACCCTGGTTACGAATGAAACATGCCTGGTGCACATCCTGTACAAAGATCAATGACAAATAAATACATCTTCAATACCAGGCACGGATCCAGACTGGCGATTTCCTGTCTTTAGCTACCCCCTCCCAATGCACAATTATTTTAAGTGCACATCCAACCTCCTCATCAGAGCCAAATAACTCAGAGGGTGAGGTCTCAACCCCAATAATTTTCAGTTTCACTATTTTTGGTCTCAAAATGTTCAAAATTATCTTAAGAAATGTTAAACTTACGTGATGAATGGTTCCACCCCCAATCTTACAAACCTTCTGTTGGAATTTCATATGACAATTCCAAACAGAAGCTACCCACGTAATAAATATATTCAAAATACACATTGCATGAATCTGTCTGTCTGTCTGTCTGTCTGTCTGTCTG
>WURT03013248.1:0-16253 GCA_009936505.3 Holothuria glaberrima | reverse complement strand
ATCACATACGCACATACACACACACACACAACATCACCATCGCATAGATTCCTTGCCTGCCTTCGGCAAGGAATCAAAAATGCCTGCTTTTATTTACTGATAATGGTGTGAATATATTTCTTCAAGATTTTCAATTCCATTTTAATTGAGACTTATTTTCTCTCTGACATCATTCTAAGATTCAGTTTGTTGATTTACTAACTGAAGGAGGGGGAGGGGGTAACTTGTCAGCCTGGGCACCTTGGCTATAATCTGTAAAGGAGATATCAACTGTTCTAAGATATCCTTGTGTGAGTCCAAACTCAGATACAGCTGTAGAAAAGAATGGATATTGTACAGCTTCCTGGTAAAATGCATGATGATACATAAGAGTTTTATAAGAACTGATCCTACCACAATGTTAAAAGGAAAATGAGAGATACCTTCAGCAGCTGAATATTGTAAACCAAGACAAACAAGGCTATACATGCTTCACACAGTCTCTCCTACAGTTCAATATTTATGACACATCTGGGAAAGTAGTTTAATCATACTAGATTATAACAGACACTCTAGTTAAGGGTTATGATGCTGTTCTGGCAGTGTAGACTTGTAGAACTGCCCCTTCAGCAGAAAAGGGTGTTATTACTATTTCTGTTGGCTTTTGTGCTTCTCTAGATTGAATCACGAACCCAGGTTTGTGGTGATATGAGTGAAAGTCACATGGTAAAGACTTAATTAAAAATTGGAGGGGGCTATTATTGAAGCAAGTTTGTATTTGTGACCGGATAACTAAAAAGTTATGAGCAGTGGGCCTGTTTAACTAAGAGATGAGGGAACAGTGGAAAGACCTGACAGGGAGACCAGTAGGGGGTAAAGAGGCAGACTAGTTCCTAGTTTAGAGTTAATCCCCCAGGCCATGCCATTCCCTGCGGACCAGAGAGCTCATAGGCCCTCCATCCTGAGGGGAGCTAAGGCCAAAGCTAAACGGTCAACCCACCCAGACACAATATATATCCCTACTTTTATACAAAAGTATTGTATAGGAAGACCATTTACTGTGAGAGCTGCTTTATCAGACTGATAATAAATCCTCATTATCTCTCTAAAGTACAAGTTGTTGATCCCTTGAATGTTTGCTGAATAGCAAACTTTGGTTCCTGAGTGAAACATTGAAACAAAATCTTTCACAGAATTTCTACTTTTTTTATCTACATGCACTTACTGTACTGTACACAGTCCACCATTTCTTATAGTTAGATAGATAGTAGGCTATAACAGGGTTGGCAACAAGCTTTAACTTCCCAGTGTAATAAGCTGAAGGCATACACAAAGTGAGTGTAGGGTGTGGACTGCAGAGTCTATGCATTCTCCAAGCTGGTTTTTAAACTTTTACTGTACCTATTAAAATATTTGGGTGTAGTTACATTTGTGAGTCAAATAAGAGCTTAGGCAATTTCAACTGCACATGCACAATAGTCTTGGGCGGGTTACCCAACTACACTTCAGATCGCAACTCCTGCCAGGGAGTCAAGTCCAGTTTCCTTTATAGAATTTCAACTCCTGGGAAATTTTCAGTATTGCTAAAAGTATGCACAAAAACCATAGCTTAGAGTTTGCATGTGTCCTAGTTTTCAAAATGGATTGTGTTGATTTTTTTCTGTATCGAACAGCAAGATTTCTCTTCAGTTGACTGTTTCCAGTCTCGGACGTTCAGTTGGGTACGTCATCTGTTGAGAGGCCTACACTGTAAGCCAAGTGGTGAACTAATACTCACTGGTAGGCTGATGATCAACAGATAGACCTGTTTTTTCTACCTCAGTTCAGACATCATCTTAGAAGTCTCAGCTCCATTCAGAGTGGCAACTAAAGGGGCAACTGGATCCTGACTCTAGTACTACTGGAGCCAACCAAGCCTTATGTCCACATTATGAAAACTGGGGGATAGACACTAATGCTGCTGACCAAACACATACAAAATTAGGTTTATTTTCAAGGATTTTAAATTCGTCTCTTGTTTGATTGAATGAAAGTACAGCAGATCCTTTCTTGTAGCTTTGAATCTTCAACAGCAAGTTCATCTAGTCACAACGATGGATGAAGGTGTCATGAAGACATTGCAAGCTATTTCAAAGCTAAACTACAGGCTTGGAAAAGGTAACTTTTTCATATATTAGCAATATGACAGAGCCAAATATCAGTCTACACGTTGTTAGCAAGTACACCATTTGCCTCTTTTAATAAATTCTTGTATTCTGTCAAAAAATACTGTACTATATAAGCTGAATGCAGTTGTTTTCATTTTATCACATAATGCATGCATTCCATAATTCCTTGTTCAATCCAAATTGGAAAAGGTGTATTCACAGTACTGTAACTTTCTGTTCAATGTCCAGTGTCCAGTGTTAATTCTAAAGAAATTATCCATAGAATCTACCTGTCTAGTATCTAATCATGAAGCCCATTTAATACGTGAAGCTTTTACAGGGCTTCTGCACACAAAGCCCTTATAGCTATGGTCTAAGTCTCATTTACAGCTTGGAAATGGTGGTCCTTTTTGATGCATTTAGGGGCTTTTTTTTTTTGGGAACCCCACGAGGCAAAAACTTTTGTCTATGCCTTCTAAATGTGTCAGGCTATTTTATGTATTTTATGTTTTGGTTTATACTGTACCAATTTTACAAGCAAACAAACCCTTCATCATTTTTTCTGCCAAATGTCCGTGCATCAAATTGGGTAGCTATAGCACCAAAACTGTGTGTCATTAGTAGCTTGGCAGAAACCCTGCTTGTGTATACTGTAGTGTATATTTCAAAATAAACCAACAAAATCCTTTTCAGCAATTTTCTTGAAAATGAGCAAGCAGTAAACTGTAATTAAGTGATACAAAAGGTATGTTAAGTTTTTTATATTTTTAATGTATTTTTTTTTAATATTTTTTATTTTTATGATAGTAGGGAAACCCCCACAGAATTTCTGAATATAATCTTCTAACAGAGTCAGGTGCCACAGTATCATCAATGGCAACTACACAAAGTTGTCTTAATACTTAACACTGTATGTATCATAATGCTTCACATACAAAGCAGTTTGTAAACATTTCCTGATAAGAGAGGAACCATGTCCTTAATTGTAAACCGTAAGCAATTAACACTGAACTGTTCTACAACTTCACAGTTGTGAATGCAGTAGTGTTTATAGTGTATTACACTACTAATGTAATCTTTGTAGGAAAGGAAGAAAGACTTGTATCCTACAGTTTTCACTTTTTCTGTTTGAAAATGACTTGTAAAATGAGACCATAAGTTGAAAGAATTAAATTTAAGTCTAGAAAGTTCAACAAAGATTAACCAAAAAGCTACTTTCGTTCAGCTACTGTACAGAACAAATGGAATTGCTAGGTATTACAGAATGATTACCTTTGAGAGAATGTGGGTGGTCCACTCGCCAAAATGGGGAGAACAGCCACATACTTTGGGTGTATCAACAACTCCATGCAGCTTGCATTGCATTTTACTGTCCTGAGCAAGGGGGTAGTATGCATCATTAATATGCTACCGTAAGAATCTATTTAAAAGAATGGCTATTAAACTTGTAACTTTCATGTATCTGATAAAACTTAGGTTTGGATGATGTATATAGTTTTAAAAATTTATGTTCAAGTGCATAAGTACAGTTATTGCCTTTGTTTGTTTTAAAATACAGGTTAAGCCTACATATAGTAAACTATTCTGTATTCTTTGCAAGTACTTCTTGTGTACAGTACCTATGCAGTTCCAGACAATTTAAATAATAACACACAGGCAGGAGGGTGAATTACAAATTCATGAACTTATCAAAGTTGTTTGAGGCAGCTGGATGTCCCAGGAAATTCTGTAATGCCTAAGACCCTAATAATGAAATCTGTTGCCTTTAAACTGTAACAAAAATACAATTTGGGGCTTAAGTTTGGACCTGAATAGCAGCCTGCCTGTGGTGGTCCTGCCACTTCCCTACCCATCAGATGGGTTCTTGGAATGAACAAACCTGACCTATTTGACCTAATGCACCTATGATCTCAACACAGAGGGTAAAGCTACAATATTATAATCACTACTTACAGTTAGTGTAGGAGCAGCAAATTCAAATCTCATTCAATTACTGAAAAAGGTACAGCTGTTTAAACTCAACCTGCATGACTTCTAAAAATTTGTCCCTTAACTTAAAATAAGATGCCCACACAGCAATGAAAATATATATGTTGGAACCTATCATCACACTTTTACTACAATGTATACCTGTGACTAGACTTGTACCACTAGGTCCAGCCCCACTTGTCTCTTTTTTCAATTTTGCAGCAGGCTGACCTGGTATCTTCTTTTTATCCTCTGGTTCCCCTTCATGTTCCTTCAAGATACCTTTTGATTCTCCATTCACCAGTATCTCATTTGTCTTCCCATTTTCAAGTTCTCCTACCCTCTGTCTCAGTTCTTCATTCTCTTTCTTAAGACTTTCAACATCCTGCTTCGTATCATGAAAGCCATTTATGACAGGTTTATGGTTATCACCATCACTTTCTAACCCATTGGTCACCTCTTCCAATGGGTTGGCATCCTTTCTATGAACTGCCAAGTCATTTTTTAATTGGTTGTTTTCAAGGCGTAGACTCTCCACTTGAGTCCTGAGGAGACGCAGAGCTCCGTTTTCCTTCTTGAGTATTTCTATCAGATGACGCTGTGTTGCAACCAACTCTTGTTGATCTTGATAGCCCTCTGCTTCTTCAATGTTCTGTGACAGAAAATTAAATTAAGAGGATTAAATTACATGTTTAATTGGTGAACATAAAGATTCCATTGCATAAAGAGAGAAACTTAAGAACAGGAAGAAGATTAACAAGACATAACTTTTAATGTAAAAATATGAAAATAAGCTCTAAACCCAAAACTTTTCACCTTGCTTGGCAATTTTGTTATACCTGACTGTAATACATACTGTAATTTTCTCCCCATTATGCACTAATACTGCAATTACAAAACTTCACACTTTAAAGATGGCAGCAATAAACTTTAGCCTTCAATTTCAAAGGAATAGGTAGATGCCCCAAACATCTTCTGACACATCAATAAAAATGTTACAGATCTCTTACTTCCCTTCAAGTATCTTTTATGATGTTTCAGAACATATAAATATTGCATATTAAAGTTAAGCAAAGGAAATATTAAGCCTTAATTTAAAAATTCAGTTACAAAAATGTTGTCTCATAATTTAAAAGAGCCATATCCTTGAATGAGGATATCAAGATATACTAAATTCAATTGATTTTTCCTTGCTATGGCAATTCTCCTCTACCATTAGGATTCAGCAGCTTGCACGTACTTGTAAGACATGCACTAAATGGCCCGTGCAAGATTCTGAGGAGTCCCAAATTTTTTGAAGGAAACTAGCTGCCTAATGACTTCCTGGTTACTGCATACCACTTGAAAACTCAAGTTTAAAGGGCTCACTTCAAACACTTGAGAATCCCTGTTTCAGGAAAAATATGTTTTCAAGGAGTGTACTTAATGCTTCATTATGAATGGATAACCAAAAGTTGTTGAGGTGTAAACTTCATTTGAATATAATTATCTAGACCCTGGCACCCTGTACAACACCCCTCCCAACTAACAATGGAGTCATTCATATAGTGTTGAAAGCAACATGATCTAACTGTAACCTTTTGAAAGAAGCTTCTGAATGTAACATGTGTGGCTAATGGATTTTCTGATCATTTTACACAAATCACTCAAGTTTGAAAACATGAACAGATACTCAATCTTGTTTTCCATTAACCTCTGTTATGTTGCTTACATTGTTTATGATTGGACTAGTGATTTCAAGTTTCATTGCAACATATCTGCTACTAAATTCCATACAGAAGATCCTCTTTCAGTACATACATTGTGCAAATTTTCTGCAAATTCTTACAGCTGTAGCCTCATTAACTGACACTAAGTCTTATGTTTACAAGTCTTAGGCTTAAAGGCCTTTGATCTTTAATAGGGCTTGGGTTTTAGTTTTGCAGACACCATGAATACAACTGTACACTATGCTACAGACCTGCCAACATTGGAAGCTGACTATCTTGAAGGATTTTGAAAAGTTGAATATCATGTGGAGAGTGCACTAAGTGACTGAAGTGAGTTCAAGGCCCTGATAGGTCTGGTCAAGGGCCCACCTATACAGTGTTGTAATTGAGTCACTGAAGTTCGAGTCTCGGGTCAGGTTGAGTCTTTTACTAGTCAAGTCAGTCAAGTCAGTCTTTCAGTTGCCCCATCGAGTTGAGTCGAGTCATCAACTGAACAAGTCGAGTTGAGTCCCCAACTACACTCGAGTCGAGTCGAGTAGAGTCGCTCTGTCTACTTGAGTCATCTCAAGTCAGTTGAGCATATTGACCTACAATTGACATATAATACTACATCAGAGGAGCAAGTTATTTACACAATTGCTACACATGCTGACTTGGTCACTCCAGATCCTGAAACCACTGTTGGGGGCAACAATTGTGCCTCCTCCTTTCATCTATCTGTCAACGAGTATCAAGTTAAGACGAATTCTACCATGACAGATTTGTTTACTCTTTTACTTTGTACAGTTCACTTTCACTCTCCGTTTCAGTTAAATTAGTCATCTAATTTTTTTTTTTTCCTTTTTTAAGGATCACAGGTGGTTTCTATTTTTGCACCTAGGAATCTTATCAGAAGCTCGAGTTGATGATGCCACACCACCAGGTTTCAAACTAAAAGTATTCACGTAGCAAACCTTAGACAGACTAAAAGTATTCATGTAGCAAACCTTAGACAGACTTAGTGTAAGCCTGGTGAATGTCCACATGAAACCGCTGTATGCAATACTGTGCATATAATTGTCAGCTAATTAGTGTGAAAGTGGGATATTTCTATTTTTTGCTACCAACATTATTGCCGATATAGTTGACTCCAGTTATTAAGAGGAAAAAGTCCAGTCGATTCGAGTCATCCAGCACAGTGACTCGAGTCAGGTCGAGTCTTTTCCACATACTAACTCAAGTCGAGTCGAGTCTTTTTCATTTTGTCAAACTTCTGACTCGAGTCAAGTCGAGTCTTCTGACCCAACTGAGTTGAGTCGAGTCAAGTCATCAAAAATAGTTCCCTGGAAGCTCCTCAACTTTAGCATCTTTGAGGGCTCTTGGAAGGCTCCCAAGTATGAAAGATAAATTCCAGGAAGGCCTATGATGCATCTCACCTCATCATACATAATACACAAATATTCACAGAAAAGTGAAAAATATGTACACATTTTTCACAGTTCTGTGAATAAATACATAACTGAAAAGAAAACGGTTGGCAATGAATGCTGCAGAATTCTGCCCTTAACAGAATACTGCTACTTAGTAGTGGCAATTAGTATTGCTTGTGCCTGCATGTACAGTAACTGTAGAGTAGGCAGTGTTTCAACATGCTTTTGGTTTCGTAGCATGACGGCCAAAAACTAGCATATGTACAGTAGACAAGTATACCCTTACACTACAGGAGTTTCATGCTCCCCCACAGCTTCAGGGTGGGTAACTCACAGGCAACTATACTTATCCTTTGCTACATCTACTGTAATATGCATGAGGTACATGGCCAGGCAGTGTAAAAGGCCCATTTCGCATACATGTGTGCAAATTGAGGATATGCTCAAGGCAGCAGCCTGGAAGACTATCATCCCTTGTTGCCTGCTACCTCACAGACACTCTCCCTCCTGAGCTGGCTTGAGCTGGCTGTGCTGCAGGCAACTTGGATAGGTCTTGACACTGTGCCCCCAATGTTTGGATGAATGGTTGTTCTCAAAATATCTCCTCTGGGACAATTTTAACTTCAACTAGAAAACTTCTAATCAGTGATGCCATTGCCACAGCAGTTTTCAGTGAGGCATTCAGAGATTTTGTCTTTGAATTGCCTTTTCTTGGCTGTTTGCAAGCTACATATCTGAAATTTGGAGAGGATGTGTAACATGTCACGCAGATTCTACCACTAAAATTTTATTATGATTGATGGATATGTGAAGTTCCTAGAGCTTGTTTCAATGTTTGGCCATAAAAACCATCTTCCCCAAGGGATCTTGATATTTGTGCCTGAAAGTTGGCACACCAGTTCATGAGTTGTCTATGCTCATAACTTGTTCAGAAATAATCGATCACAAGAAATGTTTTTAGGGAGCAATTTTGAATTGAAAATTGACCGTTCGGCGTTTTGAGGATTTACTCCTGATTGGAACAAAAAATAAAAAATTAACTGATCTCAGTTGCTTTTAAATCTTGTCAGTAATCTTCTCTGTTAATGTCATTCCATTTTATCAACTTATGTGGGAGAAAATCCGAAATGAAATTACCTTCTTTTCGTCCGAAAGAATCTATTCTACTAAGCGCAAACACTTGTTTGGCATTTTGAAGCTAAGACCGTGAGGACAACGCCAGCTGAAACCATTTGGCATTAAGTTTTGCTGTATATTCGCGCACGATTTGGCCAAACAAATAACTTTCAGGCCAATGTACCCACAATAAAAACAGGGGGGTCACTGTAGTAATCCATCTGTTTACATACAAGGCAAAGCTTACACAAAGCTGTGCATTGTTTGCAATTTAGCTTGAGCTTGAACAGGGTAATCTGAACCATGCACACTGCGGAGTGGTCTCTGTTTGCTCATCTCTTTGGGGCTTCCCTAACATCTGACTGACCAAGGAATATGCCATACAGCCTGCTACGTAGGCAATGACAACAGTCAATAATGAACGAAGAGCATTTCATTACTCCGGCCGGTTGTGATTCAATTTCCTTTCCAAATTGTCTTTGCTTGACCTTTAATGCTCTATCAACTTAAAAATTGGGAAGATTTTTACATTTGCTTGCAACTGTTCGTTCAGGATATAATTTATGCAATCGATTCAAGAATTATTAACGAAAGATACACTTACGCTTATGATGAAATTGATGGGGAGTAAATGGTTGTTAACAAGTAGTGTTTTCACGTATGGGCCTATAGCTGGGGGCAGATTGTCCAAGCGAACATTTCTGTGGTGAGAATATATTGTCTCGTCCCGGATGGTCATCCGCGAATGTCACCAAGCTAAAATTGTCCAGATGTTATTCAATCATCTTCCTATATGTTTAATATACCAAAACTGCACTTACGTTGAGACTACGCAGAGCCAGAAGGGGCTTTCCTGGCTGTAGTCCCCCTTTCAACACCACCTTTTTTAGACGGTATCAAAGCTTTTTTTACAATGTGTAATGCTTATTTTAATTGCCAGATGCCCTGCAGAAATACCATTCAAGTGCATAATTTTCAAGTTTTCTTTCCTTAGACCACCCACCACCTTCTTTTGAGGTTTCGTACAATTGGCTCACATAAGTGCAAAATTTGCCCTTAATGGAGTAAGCCCCCCCCCCTCCCTTTTGCTTTTGAAATCCTGGATCCTCCTAAGTTGAAGTTTGCACCATTGGTGGTCTAGTTAAATACTTATTAATAACCAGGGAACCACCATTGCCAGAACAACTCTCTTTTTATAAGAGAAAAAAAATAATTTCTCGAACATGAAATGATAAATACTAGTAGACGCAAACCTGAAGTTGTGGGACAAAGTCCATAAAAGCTACTCCACATGTACAAAAAAAAAACAAAAACAAAAACAAACAAACAAAAATGCTATATATGCAAGGCAAGTATGTAGGACAACTGTTCCATAGAGAATTTTGTCCAAATTTCATGTGTTATGACTGCCCACATGTTTGTGTCTCAGTGCATACTGGCTTTGTATAAACTGTGAGGGTCTTTATAAAATTTATCGATGTGTGAAGCTATATGCCATTGGTGAGTGATGCCCATGAAAATCACTGAATAAGCTTCCCTCAGCTGCACAGCATTTACTCTATGTACAAGTATATGCATACTATATGTATACTTTATGTCTAAGGGGAGGGTGTCCCCTCCCCTAAGGAAAATTTTTGGATATTTGAGGGTCCTTACTGTAGGTGCAATCTGGTGCATCATTTTGGACAAATTTTAAGGTAAATTGCTATAAATTTTAGACATTTCTTACAGAAGAGACAAATAAAGGGTTTTTGTTCTTGGACCTTGGGGAGGGGGGAGGGGGGGAGAGGGAGAGAGGGAGGTGACAGAAGCATAGTTCTGCCCCACCACTTGAATGAGGGGCTTGAGTCCCCTCAGCACCCCCTCCCCCCACTTCCTATGCCTATGCAGCTAATTTTGTACTGGATGGATATGCACCCAAGTCTACCTTGTTTTCAGCTACTGTAGTACTGTATACATATGTACAGTATAACAATATTTACATGAACCTTGTCTAGCTACAACATACAGTACTTTATCCTCGAACAAAGTATTTGCATGACGCCAATGCATAGGGTCTATAGTTCATAACTGAGCAATGTTTGCCTAGGATATCAAACACAGTCTGATTCGTCATCAACAGCTCCCTGATTGCATTCCCTCTGACTAATTACCATACTGTGTGAAGGTGAAAAGATTGTCCAACTAATGACCATGCAAAGGAAGTTTTTACTTGAATAACCTGAACATATGGAATACGAACGAAATGCTGAAGTTCTGCCACATCATCAAGAAACTCTCAGTGAAACTGAAAGCTGGGGTTGGTAGGTCCTCATCACATTAAACAATACTGTTTTCTTTTTAGATTGTGAAACTATTAAGAAAGCAAAGTATTGCCCATCATGTGCAGATATAAAATCTCTCCTAACTGCTTCAAGTTGTACTTAATAAACCTCAAAATACAGTAATTAATGCCAAATATGAAATAAGTCCTTCAGAATCCACCTTTTTTAATAACTGGTGAAGAACAGGCCTGCTGTGCTCCTTTTAATGACAACATTTCAAGTATCCATGTAATAACCAGTTCCTTAGTTTTTTAGCTCCAAAGATGATATTGTAATTACAGTATCAGAGAGCTTCAATAAGAAATTTTTGTTAGTACTTAGCCAAAACACAGTAAGAAGGCTAAAAATATATGCACAGATCTGTGTGGCATTGTAGCATTTAAGTAGAGCTTTGCATACAATGTATTTAATGTCTGGATTTGTCCAATTACCATAAAATGTTCTACTTGCACAATGAAAACAAATTTATTTAATCAGTGTTAATAACTTATAAGGAAAATGCATTCACTCCAATCAGAGTTAGTATGCCCCATCATTCTAGTTCAAGAATGGCCTATTTTGATCTGTGACAAAATTTTTTTTAGTGAATTGTGAAATGCAAGAAGTTCTCTTTGCTTTACTTATTGTTTGAAATAGTAACGTTCAAAATGTCTTCAGAGGTGCTTGTAATGCCATACGAGGAGATTTGCAAGAGTTTGCTGATTTTTCAAAGCAAATTTTGGGGTGACTGCCTATTGTCTTCAAATTTTGCATCCTGCAAGTTGTATTGAAAGTAACAGTAAATGAAATTCTTATGGGAAGTTTTTCTGAAATGGACTGACATATATATCTGAAAGAAGGGACTGGAGGTTATTAAACAGTAATAAAAAGGTCTGTTGAAACATCTTAGATTTTGAGTTCATTTATGCTCTACTGTACAGTATACTGTATAAAGGACTAAAGATATGGTAAAATGTATACATGAAAACTGTGCATTACTTCAAAATGCAAGTTTACTATTTTAAAATGTATACCAAACCTGTATAATTTGTATGTCTGCACATGAAACTGTGAGCAGTGAATAGAAATATAGTTTGCATAGTACATCTGTGCATATACATACAGTAGGTCTAGGGGATATTTTTTTTCAGTGGGAGAAAGGAGGGAGGGGCTGAGATGTGTTTACCCCCAAGACCTTTGATGCTCAGAAAAAATGACCCACTTTTCTAAAAAACCTGCCTGAGAAGTATGCTTTTCCAATTGCATAGGCCTGCAGCTCCTAGCTGGTTCACTTACATACAGTACAGTATACAGTGTGTAAAACTTTGGACACTTCTTACTACTGTACAGGTATTACTGTTTGTACGCCTGCTCAGATGCCAATGTACAAAGTACAAAATTAATCACATTCCTTCAACTGTTGGATGTAGAGTAAGACCCTGAAAAAATACTTGCTCTTGAAATAAATATTGTCAGGTTGGGTGAGGGCTTTATAGCATAACTAATTTATGGAAGTGGAATGAAATGAGCCCATGCCTATCCTTACAGATTTCTGCTACTTTCAGATATGGTAAAGGACTGTACAATTAAATGTTGACTTATCTATCATGTTGATGATAGTGAGTATATCTTTTTAGTCTTTAACCTCAGGCCAGACTCAATGATATACTGTAAGGTGGAAAATAAAATAAAAAAGTATCATGAAAGGGGACATTTTTTCATGTTGGACTGCACAATTAAATGAGGTTTTTTCACATGACTTCAACTGATATGTTTCACTTTTAACCTAGAGAACCATGAAGACTGGGCCCTTGCTTCACTAGCAGTTTTTCTGACATGGCCTCAGTGTACTCCATATCACACCTATAGTATTTTCTGACACTAATTCCAAAGAGGGAAAACAAAATAGGCAAACTTACAGTATACGGCATGGTCAACTACTGTAATGTTCTTTCCCCAGTACCCACACTCTTCCTTCTCTTTGCTGAGTCCCCCCTCTCTGCTGAGTTCTCCCTCTCTGCTGAGTCCCCCCTCTCTGCTGAGTCCTCCCCTCTCATCTGAGTAAGCTTTCACAAATACAAATATGCAGCTTACAACTGAGTTCCAACTGCTTAATACTGTTCATGATATAAACATCCACACCATACAAAGCCTGACATGAATATGTATTGCATGTACACTTTCTGCTCCCTCATATCTTCTACCTGTTACAGTAGCAATATTTACCGCCATGTTATAAACTGTATTCAGGAATAAACATCATACCTTGCACAGAATTCATGGCAGTAAATTGTCTGAATACTTTTTACAGTCACAGGAGAAACCTTCATAGTAAATTTTACAACTTTGACAAACATGTACAGGTCTGTATGCTGGTAAACTACCTACAGTAACCTATGTGCTAAGAACAGTAATTCATAACTAGCTATTATACTACAGATAGAAAAGTTTATTTTTAAAAGATTAAATGCTAGTGTTGCACAACTGATCTGGAAATTTTCTGAGACATGTTTAACATTACTGAAATTAAATGCTCAACATTAATTACTGAAGTTAAATGTACTTATTCATTTTAAGTACCTGTACTTTTGGCTCTGCCCAGCTGTCTAGCATTTCACACCCCTACAGTAACTGCTGGCCTTGGTAAGTGATTTTCCCTCTAATCCCTCTCCCTGAAAAGAAGTATACCCTGTGCCAAATTATTCTACACTAGTCAAACAGAGAAGCCTACAACTATAAACAAAATTAAACAACTTGACAGGGTGTTTCACATGAGCCAGCAACCAGGAGAAAACCACTTTGAGTATTATATGAAGTCCAAAATTGTAAAAATATGTTGCAAAGGTTTGATCACATTGGTCAAACTGTTATCTTCTCAGGACTTTCCTGTACTGACATATCTAATATTGAAATGAAATCAGTTGACTGCACAACACTTTCTGCTGTGGCTCTTGTAATTGCTCCACTTTAAGTGTAACTTCAAATAGATCATCTCATCGACTTAATGAAATGGAAATAGCAGGATGGGCCAAGCAATTCAAAATTTTGTGCCTTAGGTTGTGTTATCTTGGCCATCTTGAAAGACACGTATCTATCTTTATAAGGCTTGTGATTTTCTACTTCCACTTTATTTGTACTAAGTTCGTTCGTAAGGGGAGTAGAGCGAAGAGGATGATTTCATGAGTCCCTTTTCCTTTCTACATGTTGACAATATATGTGGAAATCACTGAGGTGTATGCAAGGATTGAAGTCAGTTTGATGTCAGTTTTTTCCAAGTTGTTGCTTTGCGATTTTCCAAATAATTTTTAGTATTAGTATATTTTTAATACTAAAAGTCGGAAAATCGAAACGTTCTGATTTTTATGGGTTTTAAAGCTCAGAAAACAGAACAGTTCGGCTTAAAACAGAGCGGTTGGCAAGTATGTGAATAGTAATATACGATTGTTCTTTTTTTATTGGCCATGTGATGTTACTCTATGTATGCTGAACATATGGTACTGCTTTTGTTTCCTTTCTTACTTCGTATCGGCGGAAAGGCACGAATTGACAAAATCGGTGTACGGGGAAAGCTGTGGCTGGAGGTAGGGTGGTTGTCAATTTTACATGATCAATCTTTTAATATTTCCTTATGAACAATATATATAGCTGCTAGTACCTGGCTAGTCTTGTTAAAGTCGAAGTTTGCACTATGGTACAGTACCGTGCTCTTGTTTTTCCTCAAGCCACACCTTGCACCAAGATGTGACCACTGTCTCAGTGTAAAATGAGTTGGCAATGCAAGCCCTTTCCAGCACTCACAATAGATGAGTTGAGAAATGTTTTCACACAATGCATCATGATCTTGAGATGGGTCAAAGGAATAATGAACCACATAATTTCAAGGCAGTTGTCTACTGTACACATACACTGGTATTACAACTTTTAGCACAGATACTGTAAAGTAGTGCAGGCATAATACACATCTGACGGACAGGCAAGTATACAGTAATATCCCACACATGCAAACACAGGTGAAAAAGTTGTTACTGTACATCTGACCTTGTGACCCCACTAGAAGTACTGAATTATTCAACTTGCTAATTTACATACTATGCCAGAAAAAAGTTAGTTTTTTCCAGGTTGTATAAACAATTTCGTTTCAAACGGATACAGTTAAGCCAGCTAATGTGAGTTAATTGCACAAGTGCACCACAAACTGTTGCACAATCAACTATTTCAGGTTTTAAAGGTCTGTAGACATGTAAATGTGATGCTTGACCTATTTGGTGTAAAAAGCATTAAAAATGATAAAAATAGCCCTTTTACAAGACAGTTACTGTTTTTCACCAACATCATGAATAAACATGAGCTACTTATGCAAATTTGTGACATACAGAGAGGGACTTGTCAACTGGGTGTAATGTTATCCTTTGTTAGTTTAGCCTCCATTCCAAGGACAGCTATAAGTTTGGGATGCCCCAAGAGGTAAATTTTGTAAGTAGCTATTTAGTTCTATGAAAATATCCACATTAAACACCAGACTAGAAACTAGCTATTAAGTAATTAACAGATAATTTATAAACGAATATCAAAAGGAATACAGACACTGCGCAACACTCCACATCATATTTTTGCACAGCTAATGAACAATTGCCACAAATGGTCAAACTTTGAAGGGAAATATCTTGAGAATGGTAAAAGATATGCCTCAATCCATAAATTAGGAGTCCAATGGGGTTTTTACTGACTTTGCCAATATAATTCCTAAATTTCAAAGACATGGAATACAACAAACCAGTGTATCAGTTATTTTATTATACCTTACCAACATGGCTATCTTATGATATACAACACTGAATTTTCAGCATTTAGTATTTGCTAGAAAATAGACTATTTCACTTTCGTGTCCCCGATGAATTTTTGATAACGGCTGTGACATACAATCATACAAATTTGATTTATCTGAAAAACTTATTTATCATAGACTGAATTGCTTTGTTCATTTATCATGGTAAGGATATTACCAATAGTCAACATTTCCAAAAACATCAGTATTATTGCTTCACCCATTTTTCAAACAGGACCATAGAAAACTATGTAACCAACATAACTTTTTGGTGTCCCCCTAGTTATGTTGGTTTTTTAATGTACTTTTCATCATTGTAACAAATGTGGTCATTCTCAAGTTCATTTTATGTAAGAATTAGGTCAAACTCTTTTAGATAGCACATTTGGAAAGAAATAATCAAAACAAACATTTTTCTAGGCATCATTTATAATCTACAGAATTTTGGTGTCCTCCTCAGTGAGTTATGTTGGTAAACTTTGATGCATCACCATTTGAACAAACCACAAAGATTTTTAGTGAATTAAGTGACATAACTAGAAAGCCAAAAGGCTTAGTGATTCTTTGCCATATGATATATTGTAACAGGACTGAGTCACCCACATGACAAGCATGTGATCCCACACAGTTATCCTAATCGAGATAATCATGTTAATAATTCAAAACCTTATGAAACCTGGTGAACTAAAATGATTTTTCCCCTGCCCTTAAAAGAAATGGTTAATGGGCATGCTGGTTCCATGCTGAATGAAATGAATCTCAGCCATGAGCATACCACACAAAAATTTTTAGCCAAT
>WURT03013237.1:0-16254 GCA_009936505.3 Holothuria glaberrima | reverse complement strand
ATATATATTCTAGCATGCCATCCAAAGTGGGGGGCGAAAGAGGGTTTCCGCCCCCACCATCGAGAGTGGGGGCGGTCCCCCCTCTGCCCCCTTTTCCTACGCCTATGACATTTCAACAATGGAGTAGGCTATCAAATGAGATTCATTTTCCAAACTCTACATATTACTGTAATTCTAGACTTAAGGTACACTCTAAGAGTTGACAATACGGAAGGCATCTTATACTTTCACAAATACAACTCACAAGGCCCGCCAAATGTCATGTCAAGTAATCCGACAAACCTTCTCTGGCAAACTTTTTCTTTGTGTACGCACCAACCGCACCATAACCACTAGACAGTAATGAAAATTTCTTACATACTTCTCTTAATTTTGTTTTAGACTTTCGATGTAAATGGCTTCGTGATGGCTTCAATAAACAGAATTTTCTACGTTCTACTTTTATTTTGCCTTTTTTTAATCTTCTTTCTCTTTTTCTTGACAGCTCTACAGTAACAATAGTTTCCCGTTCAGATAGTATACAAGAAGGTAGATCGTGTCCTCCCCTTGACTTTTCCTTAGAGTATAGTTGTAATGTCGCGTTACCAAGACGCCAAGAGACCTTTGTGAGTACTTTGCCTCTTTCGAGATCAGCTGAACAATTTGAAAACAAGAAAAACCTCTGTAAGTGCTATCAAGGAAAAAGGTCAAAACGAAAGAAATTTCGAAAATGATTTTTAGTTTTTGTAGTAATTACTTCAATCGGTTAGAGTAGTTATTCCAGGAAGCCTTATCTTTTCTTCCCTCTCTAACATTATGACTCGTTTTAAAGCAAGTTTTGTCAAAAGCATATTTTCGCCATCGGCATCTGCACTTCCCCGATGTTAAGATGATATTTTCAATACACTTTACTGAAAAAAAATGTATAAAAAAATCCCGCCTCATATCAGTAAGGGACATTAACAAATCTTGGTTAATCTAAAGAGTTATCGTGGCTTCAAATCGCCCAAAACGAAAGCAGCATTGACCGTGCGGTCGTTCACATTTTAGTTCAAACAAACTGGTCACGAAGTCACCCCTGTGATGTATCCTTTCTGCCCCTCTTCTGTGCCTTATTTCTCTACCTGCTCCGCCCCATAGGCACCTTTCTTAATAAATCTCCTCCCGTAGGCGTTAGCGACAATTTCTACCATTCAGCTCCACTTTTTTTTACTTCCAACGGTGAGTCGCGCTGTCAAATGCCAACGCTCAATTTTCGATATTGGTGAAACGCTAACAAAGAGGGTAGTAGCTTTGAAATTTCCCTCCGGAAAAAAAACTGACTGAAAACTCCAACAGGCGAAAACACAACGGCGATACAAGATGTGAAAGATTTAGCCGGAAGATGAGAAATATTTGTGTATAGATCAAATTAAGGAGGAACAAGTCGTTGACCGAAAACACAAAAAGATATCTTTCTAGTGACTTGGGAAAGTAAGGGATACTGGAAAATAAGTTACAAGTGGATTGACTGCACCGGATAGGATTAATCAGTTTGCGCAATCTAATAAACACGAACTGAGAGAAATCAGAAAAAAGAAAAGAGAGAGAAAAAATACGGAACAACCTTTAACAAGTTTTTCTGAGCCGAAGGTCGCGTTGGTGGAACTAAGGGAAACATAATTGATCGGTGCGCCCGTAGAATTAGGTTGCGTATTATTCACAGGATTATTCGATTTGCATGTTTTGAGGTTATGCATGAAAAAGGAGGAAGGGACGGGGAAAATAAGAATCAAATTGAAGGAGGACAGAGAAACAGGAAATATTAGATAGTTAAATAAAAATCTTCATATAGTGGTGTATACGCCACAACCGTGTGAGGAATGGAATGTATTTCGTTCATGTGTTTTACATTATGGTGAAATATGACCGTAGCATGAATTTCTTTACAAATACTAATATTTCATTAGTGAAAATTTCCTTCACACGAGGAAGTGTAATTTTGCATAAATGGTGTTGTTGCGTAGTGTGAGTAGGGCTGGGGTAAGAAGCTCAAGGTCATCGGAGACCATACGAGAAAGCTCCTCTTTCCTTTAACATACAGATGTACTCTGTGAGGTTTCAAAATATCCAATTAACCTATAAGATAATATATCTTACACACCAAAAGAATATCTGAGAGGAATGAAGAGAGGCTTATCAGCCCTTGTTGTGTGCATATGAAGTCAGCACGCGCTTATTTTGAAAACAGAATTTGGGAGGCAGCGACGGACCCAAAATTTCACCACGAAGCGAGGAGTTAGAAGGATGGTTTAAGAACAAATATGGTCAAACAGCAAAATGTTCGGAAAATTGTTAATAGTGGTCATTTTTGCAAAGAAAATACAAAAGGGGCCTAAGCCCTAGCCTCACAGTCTATTACCTGACCAAAATCCTTGTGCTTCCTCTGTAAGATTGGTATGCTATATTCGATGGATGACGTAATGATTCAATATGCATATTTACAAGACGCAACAAAAGTGTATTATCTTTTATTCAAATTCACAAAGCTATGAGCAAACCGTACTTTTACCAAAGTCCCCTTGACTTTTTGGCAGAGAGCCAAAGGGCGAAACCAAACATTCAGGCCCATTGCCAGACCAGGTTCTGAAGGGGGCGAAAAAGCTTCTAGCTAGGTGAAATTTTTTTTGGGGGGGGGGGCTAAACATACTAAAATACATTAAGGCAATGGTAATTTTTGATCTCCCAGGGGGTGAAAATTTTTCCAGAGGTTTCTCCCCTGCCCCCTGGCTACGGGCCTGCAAACGTTACTCCCGAAGGAGTTCTGTTCCCCAACGGTGCTACGTCCCCAAGGGACATTAAGACTTAACATGAACAACCTCTTGACCTTCAGACCTCTACATCATGGGTCTGTCATGAGTTACCCCGTTCTATAATCTCGTTGTAGACTGGCTGAAAAGAACGGATTCTTTTCTACCAAATGTCCTAACGGCCGAGGCCTACAAAAGGCCCAAAAGGGCACCACTTTACAACAACAACCACAACACCACCCCGAAGAGTACACTACCCGTGAACTCCTCTCAGGCCTCATCGATTGCGAGCCTGGAAAGGCTAGACCACGAGCTGCCTCTGTTCAGAAGAGAACAAGATACTACTCATGGTTTCAGTCAAAAGGTCAAAGTACCTATTTTTTCTACAGTCCCCTCGACTGTCTGGCGAAGAGCAGAATGGCGAAACCAAATATTACTCCAGAGGGAGTTCTGCTCCCCATAGGAGCTAGGAGTTCTGCTCCCCATAGGAGCTACGTCCACAAGGGACACTAAGACTTAACAAATCAACCCTTGACTTTCAGACCTCTACATCATCGGTCTGTCATGCGTGGTCCCTTTCTAGACTGAATGAAAAGAACAGATACGACACATGAGTGTAGACAAAAGGGACGTTGTCCGGAGGAAGATCTGCTCACCAAAGGGGCTACGTCCCCGAGGGGACAACAAGACTTAACATGACCAATCTCTCTGAATTGGATAAAACATGAATCGGACAAGAAATGATTTTTTTTGTTGCTTCTTCAGTAACCATAAGCAGCTCGACTGAACAAGTCACCTTGTCCTAGGGAACTTGGAAGTGCCATTTATCACCTTTCCATCCCATACACCCACGCTTCAACCCCCACCCCTTCCTGAAACTAAGCTTCAAACACCTTGGCGGATGATTTCATTTCCGATCGTCTGCACAAAGTACATGTGGCACTGACCTTTTTCGTACGGTCACACCATAAAAACCGATCATCATAAAAATACCCCCGGTGCCATTACAATGGTAAGGATCATGTGTCAACGATACTTATACCCTATGTCGATACATCGGTAATCGTAATCAATGAATTCTCCCAGTAAGTAAATACAGTCTGCTGGACTTGGCTGTGGACCAGTGGGGGATGGCTCACACATGACCGTTCATACGAAGGACTCAATGCTGCAAATCACATGATTTACAGTCAGGCGATATGTAAGCTGACATTGTGTGTGATTCCTTCTTAGTATACCAATACTCGGTCTAATTCTCTAATTTATAGTTATCCCTTGGTTGTGACCTCAACTTTACGTCCACTGTTTTAACGCTATTGCAATGCCGGATCTTTATTTTTCGGAGAATGAAGACTGTTTACAAGATTGTGGCTATTGAAACTGGCTTTATGAATATGTAAGGCCTAAAGGTAATGAGTGTTGAGTGGGGGGGGGGTGGGGGAATGGGGTTGGGTGGGGCGAGGTCTAGACAGCTATAAAGGGTAAGATCGGACGACCCCCACTTGTTCCAATTTTACCTGTGGTAAAGAAGAATCAGGGATTCGTTTAAACTTCGATGCTTCTATTACCTTCATGGCAGGTGTGGAGTATTTAACCCTCTTTTAGACGCACATACTCTAACGAGTACAGCTAATATAAGTGTAGGAGTAATACACGTCCGCCAAGCGGGCAAATGCTTCTATGGCTAGACCAAACTTACGTCATCGTAGCCTGCATGCCCTCCGTCCTTTCAATGACCCAACTACTATATTAACGAACAATCTTGTTTTTTTCCTGACAAAGTGCAATACATTCTTAACGGTGAGGAGTTTACTTGATTTATACAATTTATAAAATGAGCTGAAATTTACGGAGATAAATGAAGTGAAATCGGCTTATACCTACGGTACCTTGTACGGGTCATTTCTCTGATGTCATTCTTTGAGAGATTAAAAAGCGGAAAAGTTTATCTTACGAGACATATCACCTCATTTGGACGTTCGTTATATTTTTACGTCCTTAATTAACATAACTTAAGTTGCATTTCTCTAAAAGCATTACCAACTTACAGGTCTTGAAGACGAAATTTCAGTGATAAATGATTTGAGAGGTTTTCTTTTAAGTAAACTTTCTATCATCAGTTGCTCACATTTACAAATTTGAAAGCAGCTAAATGTTTCTTCCTAGACGGTTATTCCGGCTTCTTTTGGCTCATATGTTATTCTTGTCCTACCATTGACGCCTCCTTAACCCTTGGAGGCCAAGTGCATTTCAGGCCGCACTTAGACACAATATTCAGAGGAGAAGAGAAAACAGTTCGTAAGCCGCGCCTTTTAATTGCGCCAATCAGAATTGATGGCTCATAAAACCCCTGGAGTCACACATTTAACAGATGGGAAGGCGCCTGATTCGCGCAGTGTGACGTTTGTGAGGATGGGAGTTTGGTTTCAAACTGTTTCATTGCCAAATTTTCAAAAACAGACCCGTGTTAAAGGGCTACAAGTACTTTGATTCACCTAAGGAATTTTTGTTGGAACGAAAAATTATTCATCTGCCTAAGTAAGTGTGTTTTGTTGACTTCCCATAAAAACCACCTACTGGGGAATTAAGGGTATGGTCTGATTACAAACTCTTACTAATTGTAGAGTCAACATACTTTCCGAAGTGGAGCGATACACGCAGCTTTGTAACGGTAACATGGCTACACCATACAAATGGAAGAAAGGCTATGGGCTATACACTCATGTTTTTGACCTGACGCACTTTTGGATTTTTAACAGAGACCACCTAGCAGAAAAGTACAAAACAATCAATTTTCAGGAGATTTGTTTGGGGATTGGGTAGCGGGTTTGGTGTGTGGGGGTATCAGCAGAACTAGGAGCATATTTCTTGCAGCTCTATGAGCAAGAAAAAATGTTAATTGAAAAGGTGTGTATGATGAAGTGTACATTATCATCTACCTTCAAGTATGCCAATGATTTAACAATTAGTTTTAACGGTGGTTACCCCACAATGAGTCGAGGAAGGAAAGTTAGCGTGTCTTAAGCTAGTCAGAGTAACCCTGATACAGGGGCCATGCTTTCCCTCCAGAGGAAGTAAAATAAAGCAAATAAATCACGCCCCTGTCTTCAAGCCTAGTAACGATTCCTTCCTGAACGAAAGTGCAGGCAGCCTTGACCGTATCTCAAAGTACACACATCAGGTATCGATACATAAGCCAAAAACATCGCTGCCCACAGGCCATAGTATTTTGGGGTGCAGAGGGGACAACTTACCATCCGAATTAAGCTGTAGGAAGTAAAATCAAATTTTACATGGTCATAAAAACGGGAGAACACAAAACATGATCCGACTTAACTTAAAAGACTGAAAGATATCTCAGGAACATATCCTCGTTAGCAGCGTCATAAACTAATATCGTGTTTCATTTATTGCACTTTTATTATTTTTTTAGGTAAAAGTTTGGTTTTTTAGCTGTGGAAGAATTATAAGGTGCAGCAAAAAGCGTGCGTTGGAGGAAGCTAGGATCAACAATGCGGGATTGTTGGACAGTAAGCATTTTATTTCTCGATTGTTGTGGTCTGCAAGAGAGGAAAATCGAATATGGGAGGGTTTACAAAACAAAAAGGCAACAGCGTAGTTTAATATGGAGGTCCGCGTGCCAGCTGAGCAGATTTTCTTGAAAAAATGTAAAAGTCAACTTAATATTGCGCTCGGGATGAGCTTTGATTCGATGCTACCCTATGAGATAATTTCTGTGAAGGTAGTCCATAGCTAACTTCTTTCAAAAAAAATATACTTACAATGTAGAGGGTGTGTTTTTACTCCATCCGGTTAAAATTTGGGGAGCCCAACGTTTCAAGGACGCAAACCCCTTATTTTTCCCCACTATGAAAGGTATCCATCTTTTCCAAAAAATGTACTGCAGAAACTACACATAGCTTATCATGAGATTGTATATGTGGACACTCAAATATTCACCGACGGCTCTCATTGGACCCCACCTCAAAACTGCGGTCTGAAACGTTCAGCAGCCCTCTCTCAGGTACTAAACAGCTTCCTACGCATCTGTTAGGAAAACATTGCAAAACTGTCATTTGATTAGTGTGGTTGTTTCTGACTATTGCGTTGAACTGGCGGTCCATATTTTTCAACTAGGGATTGAACAGTTGAAAGTCGTGCCGATGTGCTGGTTGAACGGGCGCTGTACAAAAATATTTCTATTATGACATGTGCTTTCATAACCACAGCCGGCAACACGGTTTTTAATTCTGTAGGCGAATCACTATTCCTGTAAGGGTATCACTACTTCTGATATGATAAATATTTTGTACTGTATTAGGCTGATCAGTGTTACGTTACTGGTTGGCATAGAGTATGCGCAAGAACACATGTGTGCATGTTAGGTGTCGCGCGTTCAAACGCTTGCGCTGTTGCACGCAGAAAGTAGGCGAATTGGAATCTACCTTTCATTGTGACGGCAGTGGAAATGCGCCTTACCAACTCTTTTGCCAACCAGCCGTGACGTCGTTTGTTTGTAAACATGAATGAGTCTATTGTACTTACTTGGTATAGTTTCATAAAAAGGGAAAGATGCGTAATTTTGTGAGCAACTGTCTGCAAAATATCGGCGTAAGTTATAAAATCTTAAAAACAATGGAAAGTCACATTTATGTTAGGTTCGATGAGGAATTGAATCCACCTCAAACTACAGCAAATCACCAGGACGATGTTTCAACAATGGGTTCATTGATTGGTCCAAATTGAAATATAATGAGATAAAACAGAAGTGCGTAAGTCACTTTTATCCATATCAGTAGTACTACATGTGTTTAAACGGCTTGTAAAAGGTTTGTCGTATGCAACATTTCTTACTAAACCCAGCCCGGATTCTGACACAAAACCCATTTTCCACAATTCGGACACAATGTGAGTCAACACAATCATTGATAACTTGCACTCGATTTTCGAAATTCGGAGGGTGATTGTAGCTCATGAATCACACTCTACCCGACTAAGATTGCAAACCTTGGCACGGAGACTTAAATGTGTAAAATCTGCACACCATTATTTTCTACTCAGCCCTGGTGTTGCCGTTGAGTTGTCCCCTTATTTACCACGCAGAGATCAGAATAAAAGGAACAACTTCGGTTCAAGTACTGAAAGTCTTCTTCAAGTTTTCAGTGATCCAAGAAGTTTTATATACATCCCTGAAGTCTATTTCTTAAATTATTGGAAGGGACTTTTCACTTAAATTCGGACATTCGAAACTTGAACTCGGACTGGAGACATCTAATTCGAAATGGGATTATTTAGACTGAAAAGACACATGAAATTGCGAATTCTTTGCATGTACTACCTATCAATCATTTGATAATTTTATGATTTTTAAAATTTTAAAGACTAAGGTTTTTTCAGCCTACTCTTTATTTTAAATGACATATTTTTTCACTTTATCGTTCTTTCACAATTAGGTGTATGAAACAATTTCCAAGGGGAGGGGAGGTAGCTGACCAATATTTTGCCCAAGATGAACCTATCAAGCCAGAGAAAATGTCTTATTTTTTCCTTATTTCCGAGGAACCGGTTGCCCGAACCCTAATTTGCTCGTACCCGTATGACTCTTCTAGAACTCGTATTCGATCCAACTTGGTAAAAACTGAAAACAGAATACCGTCACTTTGTATCTATGGCCAAGCAGTTACGTCTCCGGTTGGTTAGAAACTGGGCCGTAAAACTTCATCTATAACTAACTAACTAACCGGTACTTAACAAGAGAGAGAGAAAGACAGACTTCTGATTACGTCACTGCCTCCTCAAGATTATGGCACCCTCATCAAAGTTAGATTACATATACCCAAAGCTTTGTTCATGAATCCCACTGCGCATGTGCATAATTATGTCAAATCGACCGCCCATAGGGAGTTAATTATCCCTTATGAAGTCAAAATTAATTTCTGTACTGAAGAAAAAAACACAGAGAAACTTTTCCTGGTCGATTCTAACCTTATTTTTTGGATCATAAAATTATTACTTCTCCTTCTAGAATTATCCAGGTTGTATAATTAGTTTAAACATCCATGGTCATTGGTGCATTACCAGTGGTGCTTATCCCACGTGTATTTTATATAGATCTGATTGGAATGAAAAACTCATTTTTCTTTAAAATAATAACCAACGACCAACCCTGTCTTCACTTTTGTTGTATTTGTACTTAGTTCTTGTAAAACGAATCTCATACGACGAGATTGAAGGAGTTTACTCCGGTACAACCAGCTACTATATATTATAAAAATTGTCCAAAAATAAAATAAAATAAAAAATAAGACATGACATGTTGAAACCAGGTTCTATTGTGTAGGTAACATGTGTTCTAGTGAATCAGTGACGTATAGCTAGGAAAAAGGGCGAGCTGACTAAATCCAGCCTGCTGTCTTACTTGTTCACGTTACACTTCTTTAGACAAGTAAACATTAAGAAAATACATTCATGTGTTCCCCACCTGCTATTTTACGTAATTGTCCTCAGCCTCAAAACATGTTTGAAAAAATAGTGAAGTAGAACAAGCTTTTAGTTCTTGTCCGATTTAGGCCTACATCGCTCACTTTAATCAGATTAAGAATTTTTGGAACAGCCTCACAAATGTGGAGCAAGCTAAGTCATAGATCAGTCTAAATGAAGTCTTCTGATGTCACCAAGACATGCTGACTGTTTCGTAGAACGACTGCAGGACTACTTATGTAGTACATTCTAGAATTATCAATTTTTCTTGGCTCTAGAAAGAGGAAAGTAAATTTATTTTAAAAACAATTAACTTTACATAAAATGAGTGTAAAATCTATTAAAAATGAAAGGTAGATAACCTGTTTGAGTGTTCAAATTGATGCCACTGTTGTACAATGTCATTTTTTTATCTCAGTTGTAACTCGGTGTTGTTCGATAAAACGCTTCGACCAAGAAAAATAAAACGTGATTCTTTGCTTACCCTCAAGCAAGATTTCAAATTTATATGCCGTCAGTTTTGTCACGTCGATTATAAAAAGACAAAAATAAAAAAATGATTTCTAAAGGAAGGTTGTATAAAACTCGGAGACAGGATAGATTATAAGAGAAACTCACAACAAACCACGCTTCAGATTTTTATATTAAATTACCTTCTCCGATCAGCCCAGGACGGTATACTGATCAATTCTCTCTCTACCCATTGCGACCTCAAAGTAATCAATATCTACAGGCGTAGGACATCGATCTTTCCAAGAGATAACGATATAACAACTTCCCCCACACCCAGCCCCCCGTTTTTATTTTCCATTTTCATGCTCCCTAACTGGAAAACATTGATAAAATGCTGTTGTAAAAAAGTGGTATGTTGTGGGGGGAGGGAAGAACTGAGGATTAAGCAAAAGAATAAAGATCGCATTTAAAATGTGTTCTTGGGAGCAGTGTGGTAGCTTCCCCGCGAAGCGGACTCTGTTTGCTCAGCTCCTCTGCTTCCAGTTAGGGATATGAATGAACAAGGAATATGCCGTACAGTCTGCTACGTAGGCAATGTGGTAGCCAGAGTGTGTATCTTACGGGCAGTCCTTCAGTTGGTCACTCAATATAGAAAAAAATCTTTCAACATTTTCGTTTTTGTTTCACTACGTGGGAAGGCCAAAATTAGCTCCAAAAGTAGCTCCCCTGAAAATTTCCCTCCCGAAGCGGACTCCCGCCCCCTAGCTACACTCGTGCATAATGAGAGGGAAATCTCCCAACGCCACCTTTTCACGCCCTACCCATCATTGTACCTATTACACTGGAAAGTGTGAAAAGTTAACTGCCTGCTAAGACTGGTCTAGGCCCTATTTAATCGCACATTTGCATATTTGGGTGTACTTGAGCTTATGTTAATGGCTTTTACGCGTATTTGTGGACACGGATAAGAAGAGGAAAATTTTTAAATATAGGCCTATGCGACTTGAATTAATGATGAAATTAAATGCCTGATCAATTAAAGGGAATGAAAGTACGGATCAGTATTTCCAGAGTTGTATTGATTTTAAATTTTATGGACCTGAACCTGTTGTACAGAAATCAGTACATGCAATGTCACACAGGCTTTAAGCATTCTGAAATTTGGGAATAAAATTTACTTGCACATTTTGTTCTCCATGCTGTAGTACCGAACTTCTCGGTATGTTACAAAAAAGTTACTTTTTTTCATTTTCCTCCCTACTTGTAAAAGTTTTTCTCTCGCCTTCCCCTTTAAGCATTTATCCACCCATAACCTCTGCTACACCTCGCGTTACGAGGCCGGCAATCTCTTTAAAAGGTTTTTCTCTCTTTCAATGTGGGTATGGTCCATGAAAGTGCCGATATTACACTTTCATGTAAACATAGGAACTCGTTCAGCGCAAACTTCTTCTCTTATAAAAATTCTGATCTTAAGCAGAACGTTGAATAATATCCCGAACTGGTTCTCCACAGCGATCGCGAAGCGAGCCGTAAGTGTTTTCTCCGTCATTCCGCTAAGTACCCGAGATGTTAAGCACATACTTGGTCCTTTACTTCAATGTTTTACCTCTCCCGGGTTTAGTGTTCCGTGATTACCAACTGTTTGTATAGAGTGCCGTTAAATGGTCAATATGTGTCGCAACGTCGGAATGAATAGATCCAAGGTCGCGAGGTTAGTGCATTGAACTCCTGATCAATCATCGTAAAGAGTTACATAGAGAGGGCGTCAGGGCAGATGAAATTTGACAAAATGGAGGAGTTGGAAAAGATTAGTTCATTATTCTGCTTTTTCCTTCGGTTTTCGTTCCATGTTTATTTGGTCAGGCCAGGTGACTAACTCGAAAAGACATCAATTATTTGGGCGGGAAAATGTGTTTTTGCTAGTCACACCGTAAGCGAGAGGAATAAAGCTTAAGTCGTTTGGGTAAAACGAGATCATTCGAGCTTAGGTCAATGGTACCGATTAGTATATGAAGGTTTTTTCTCACAAACATTGAAATATATCATCCATACGAGTCTGGTAGGGTAAACAGGAAGACATAACGACTTTAATATAAGCACATGACAGTAAGGGCAACATTAACATTCAATGATCTTGGTAAAAATTACAAGGGATAAATCCCTCGTCAATGTTGTTTTTGAGGGCAAATTCCGAATTGTGCCCTGCTGAAGTTTACTCAAATTTAGGCTACAGCATAACAGCGGTAAACTCCAGGACTTGGCCTAGAAATGACGATTTTGTATTTTGATATTGTTTTTTAAGCATGGACACAGCAGAGCGAGGGCCCAGGGGTCCCATACACAGAGGGCCCAGCAAACAAGGATATCATATTCTTAAAGGGCTATCTGGAAACAATGTCTAGCCTTAATCAAGAGGCACCTAAACATAGGGACCCTACGATGTAGGCTATCATAGTTTTGGCTATAAGATCTAGCCTAAACTTGAAGTACATCTCTGGTCACTACGGTCATTTCCACTTTCCGAACCAAACCAAAACTCTTCACAGTGGTAGTACGCAGACTAGACTTCCATTTACTGCGTTACTGCATTTTTATGGTAATATATCTGTGTTTCTAAGCCTTCGTGAAGAAGGTGTACCCATATCTACTGATCACGTTTTCGGAAAACCCCAATAACTATTCGAGGGCCCACGCATAGGGTTCGTGCCCAGGGCCCCACATTTATAAATCTGGCCCTGAATGTGGATATTTTTTACCAATCGAGGTTCCTTGATAGTATGTTCCAACAAATAAAATGGTTAAACATTTTGAGTAAATTAGATTTGAAAAACAACAAAACGAATAATCGACTTTGGTTGGTCTTTAAATTTGTTTTAGCCAGTGTGATATATTTCAGTTGTAAAACTATTTCAGCCTGAACTGATAAAACAAAATTTACCAATGTGTGTGATGTCTACCAGGCCCGGTGGAACGGAAAAATATGGGGGGGGGGCTGAACATACCTTTAGCCCCTCACTTTTTTCATTGGGGCTTAGCCGAATTCCCCCCCCCCCCGGTTCCGCCACCACTGATGTCTACTGGAAAATATGGCAAATAAAAGACTTGAGGTTCTGTTATGAGATAAGCAAAAGGCCTAGATAACCAGTCCGGGAGAGTGTTCCCCCGTTTAGGAGAAGACCAAAATTCTGCCGAATGGGGGAAAAATTATGCAACACATTATATACGCTTGTCTGCCTAATGTAGACAAGGTTTAGTAAGAACAAAGATCACTCACAAAAATTGCACCTCGTGATTAACCACCGTTTAGAACATAGCCTTTCGGTATCTATCACAATATTCCTACCGAACAGGCATTTAATGTCATTATATTAGAATATGCATTTATGATCATTACATTAGACCGATAAACTTACCAAGGTATACAAGGAATATAAAAATATGCTCACGACCAGAAGTCAAGCTTTTTATTTTTTTAAATTTCTCTCTATTATAAACGTTTGCACAAGTAGATCAAATTTTACGAGAAAATGACCGAGAGAATAAAATCATCTTATAAAACTGTCATTATTTAATGGAATTTGAATAATGGGACTCGCGACGATTTGCGGTAAATTTTGAAAACACTATTTTGGCATTTGGCTAATGTATGATTTACGTATCAATAAAAGCGATTAATATCGGAAGGGGGTTGAGGGACGGGGTCTTTGCAATGTTTCTTTCGCTATAGATACACGTATGGGCCGGTTAAAGGTATGTATATCAGTATGGGTATTAATCGTACCTAGTGAGGTAGTGTTTCATGGCGTCCCTGTGTTATAGCATATAATACAGGTGACTGACCGAGCTCGAGCGATTGACGATCTTTAGAAAAATCGGAATTGTGGGCCCATCTTCTACTTACACAAAGGATTATAAAGTTCAATGCTTTTTCGTTCACATCATATGGTCAAAAGGGTTACCAATTTCCTCATCATTGTCTCCAAAGCTGCAACATGAGCATTCACGTCCGTAACCAGGTAACCAAGAAAATATCTGCAACATACTTCCTTCCTAGAATGCATACAATTAACTATCTTCCCTCAGATTTTAGGAGATGTTACGTATTGTCCTATTTTTTCATAGTTTGACGAAATTTTAAGTTGTGTAATATAGAAACTTCGGTTAGCTTGCCTTTCGGTTCAATTTCTGTTCTCGGCAACAGCCTACTTTATCCCCTCTCACGCGAACATACCCTTGATCAGAGCAGACAGCTTCAAACGTTGTACACACACATTTCTCGAGTGAGTGATTTTTCAAGGCCTCTCGAGGAGCAACATTGCTTACTGATAATATTTTGATTACATTCTTGTATTTAATCCCGTTTTCGGCAAGTTCACTTCAAATTAACGGATTTGAACCCCGAGAGATTTAGTCCATGAAAACAAACAAATTGGATAAGTCTGATATTGGACGGTTCTTATATAATCTACGCCGGAGATCGCGGCAAGTAGGCTAATCAAGGCGACTTTGTAATGAGGAGTAACCGGCCGCCTGATACACGCCATCGAGGTTGAACATAACGGCAAACTGTCACCTTTAATTAGTATCAATCAGAGCACGATATCTAATTGACATTTTAAAAGACTCGTTTGGCTGGAAGTTGTTCTCCCATTCATTATGTCATCTTCTTAATTCGAACGAAATTATTTCTCCTTAAGGGCACGAACCGCAAATTGGATTGTGGTGGCGGGATGAAGATTCAACAGTGAGGCAGTACGCCGGACCGTCGTAGTGTCCCGATGTTTCATCCACTGTAGATCTTATTTTGGAGCCATAGAAGTTAGTGGACGACTTTAGCAATGTTTGTGGACTCTCATTAGGCAGGAGTGCGATGTAAAATATTGTAGAATTTTGCTTGACGGAGGGGTACTACTTTATACACACGTCTTTAGCAGGACATGTGTGCAAAGCTTAAAACCAGCCTGGATCGGCAGAATATCCGTTTGAACCAACGGAGTTGATGCCATACAGCCTTGTTTGAGAGTTGGGACACTGTGACAGAACACAATGGCAACAGGATTGATGAAACATTTACCCGACCTGCTTACGAAGTTTGGCACAAATTGAGATAAATCAAACCCTAATCATCTGACTTCTTACCATGGAAATAGTTCTCCACCAAATGGTGCATATGGCGCTTTCCTTCCGGAATATGACGTCAGGACGCTAAGCCCCACCCATTTTCCTCACGTTTGCCGCCAAGATTGTTCTGTTACAGCTGTTAGCCATATGATAATGGAAAGCAACACGAACGCTAAATGGACAAAGCCAAGTGGTAACAATTTGCCATTTACATATCAAATATGGAAGTTTACATAACTATTCATATTTGTCAAAAATAGCCTCCACTCTACAGAAATGAAAAAGTCGGCAAAAAGGTAGAGTGTAAACGGACCTCAATGTACAGAAAGGGACATCAGAAAACCAGTCCGGTCACTTGGAATGTTTTTTCAGCTACTGTAAGACACATATTTGCTCTATCATCACTGTGTGTCAATCTTGGATGTGAGTAGGGTTGGCATATAGTTGCCTACGTAACAGGCTATACAGCATATTCCTTGTTTAGTCACATCCCTAACGCCTGCCCAAGTATGCACCGAACAAATTCTTTAGATATTCATAGAAATATGTGGCCTCAAGACTGTCTGATTGTTTGTGAATGTTCAAAATAATGCAAGGTCTGGTCCCGTTTAAATCATGCAGTAGCCTATGGTACCTACAGAGTTGGTATGTCATTGTAATACTCACTCCGTGGTAGTACCCAACGTTTCTTAGGTTTCAGTCTAGGCTTTCAGTTTTACAACTACATGAGAAACACACTCACTCAAAAACAATAGCATGAATAATGATAGAGTACATGAATAAGTCATTTTAGGGTAATGGAGGTTGGACCAAAGCTGGACGCAGTCCTCTTCGCTTGGGAGGACGATGTTTGGGAAACCTTAATGACTAAAGAGGAACTGAGCAAACAAAATCTGCTCCTTGGGGTAGGGTGGTAGTGGTGGGAGATTGGTGAGACCGTCGTGACAGTAAAGTTAAATATAAACCTTATGTCTATGGCTTCACAGAACAGAAGGTACGCCCTCCAATGGAGGCAAGTGCGTATCACAGCAATCTTTACCAACAAATGCAGACAGCCGATTTGTGTAGCCTACCGGTAGGATACGCGCGTAAGTTGACTATATGCGCGTGAGAAGTGTACGTCGTGCTGCAGTGTGCCTTATTGTTTATCCGCCAAAACAGCCTCGCGTGACGTCAATGCATAATGTCTATAATATGGCATCAACATGGCACAGGCAGAAAAATCAGCCAATCTACACATGATAGGCCTAGCATGCACGATATGAAGTCACAACACTTCTAACCCTAACCTTCTTTCATATCTCCTTCCTAATCCTAACGGCCAGCTCTACTGAAACCAATTGTTTAGAAACTGGGCCGTAAAACCTCAACTAACTAACTAACTAACTAACTAACTAACTAACTAACTAACTAACTAACTAACTAACTAACT
>WURT03013226.1:0-12849 GCA_009936505.3 Holothuria glaberrima | reverse complement strand
TGCATCCCCATACCCACTGTTGTACAATGAAAATAACTGCGCTTTTTTGGGTGCCTCTAACTGCATCCCCATACCCACTGTTGTACAATCAAGTTAACTGCACCTTTTTGGGTGCAGCATGTAGCTTTGGGCTACACCAGACTGCAATTTTTTTCTTGTGTGGGGAATGGGAGAATGATCGTTTAAGATTATTAGGGGGAACACCAAGTAACAGAAGGAGAATATGCACAGAAATTTTGTGCTCATATTGTACATACATTGATGTATCAAGTCAAATTTATACTTCCCTGCATATAGCACCCAGCTCTCTGTGACTAAAAAACTGGAACTGCCACACTCATGTGTGATTGCAATGACATGAATGGAAAAGACTTCACCCACTCCACAGGTAGGCTATACATCTATGCATAACCAGGCTTACACACCTTTGGTACAACCACAGCTTACAGTTGGCACTATCAGAGAACACACATGTACTGTACCTGCATGCATACATTACATGCGGTATATACTAATTAGTTGTGGTGCACAGAGTACAGTATGCATATATGTGAATTTGGTTCCTGGACGATCAGACTGCAGCTAGTACTGTACACGTATAACAGTCTCTGCATGGGATTGTCTGGTAGACAGCACTACTAACAACCTTGATGTTGTCCACCTGCTGTGCAGGTACAGCCTACTGTAGGTTTGTACTGTACGAAAGTGTCTACTTTGCACAAGAATGCCTTGTAAAATTTGATATATTGTCACAGATTTGAAGATAGCCAGAGAAATTGAGCGGATGGAAAATTGGCCATTTCTGTGTGCCTGGGGAAGTTATTTCACCATTTAGGCCAAACTTCACAGTCTGGGAGCTACATACAGTATCCTAATCCTTTAAATTTATTTTTGAAGTTTAAATAAGACACCAATATTAAGCACCAATGCTTCAGAAAAAAGGATATGACAGAGAAACAGAAGCAATAAGAGTTGAAACAGTGACCCTTTGGAGAAAATCCTTGTGAAATTATTAAATGTCAGATCTCTGTATTTAAAGATGCCTTAAATTTTCACTTGTGCAATCCCATGAGCCTAAAATATGATTTTATCATAACATTAAATCACCTCAGTCTTAGAGACTACTTTGTTAAAAATCATGTAACAATTTAAGTGAAAGTGTTAACATTCACATCCTCTGCCACAGGAATATTGTGGTTAAAGTGGGGACAGTACTTAAAAGGCAACAATGTTTTGGGGATTTTGCCTGGAAACTGGCTCACTTGTATGCCCAATGTAAAACAACATGGTAAACACATGATTTGAAATACACTAAAATGGGAGTGCCCATCACCTGATGACCCTCCAGTTAGGCTCTACAACAAAGCATATTAATTGCTAGGCCTAGCCTAGACCACACTTCTGTCACAGACTAACATCAACTGATCAGACAACTTGATCAGAACATTCGTGTGTATTGAAAAGAGGTAAAATTATGAATAAGGCCTAAAAAATCGTAATTCAGTTAGGTCAAGTTGGTGCTGAAAGGCTGCGAAGTGCACCACCTTTCTTCTTTTATATGTGCTGTATTTACTAAATAGCACACGTCTATATTACTATCAGCGCCAGAACTGCCTGTGACTCCTATTACTCATTAGTAGGTGTACCAAGTACCACAGTGCTCAAGGATGTTTCGCGAAACTGGTACGTGTGGTAAAACTGAACTCATGAGAGACTTCAAAGGTCTGAGAAAAATGTTCACAAAAGCTCACATTTTGATCAGCACCAACTACAAATATTATGCCCGCTTTATTTCCCGTGGATGCCTTTATGTCTCTTCTATCAACTTTGCACCTTTTGTCCAGGTTAATGGTGTCGTCAAAGAAGGAAGTGGTTGGGGCTAGCTCACAGTGGACCTCTCTTTATAATCTCCCACCTCTCACACTGCCGCTCTGTCGCAAACATTACCAGCAGAGCAAAGGTTGATTCGGAATTCGTTCATTGCGTAAGTCGGCGCGGGGAAGGTACGCAGTTAACTGTCAAGCTCTTGGTGTGAAAGAGGTTAGAGGGCGACCGTCACATTTGAATTTCTCTTACTTGATGAGATCAAATGTAGGAAGGGTGTTCAAACCTTAGAGAAGGGGGATGGGAAAGGGAAGGTATGAGGGAGGGAAGGACATGGGGGTCGGAGAGGGGAAAGGGATGGATGAAGGGGGAGGGGAAGGGCGAGGCACGGTGGCATGCAGAGTGGATCTCTTTGGCTTCCACTCGAATGTTCCTCCGTAATTTCTATGCGCTCAGTCTGATGGGGAAAACCCTCGATCGTGCACCAAGTTGTAAGGGGAAATTGCCTTTAAAGTTCGAGTCTGTGGCACATAAATGTCATACTTGCCTATTTGATGTAAAAGCATTAAAACATTAAAAAAAGCAGTTTCCATCAAAATCTGTCATCGATTTACAAGAGAACTGTTTTTGCACTTCCATCATAATTAGGCAAGGAACATGAGTGCAAATTTGTGGCATGGAAAGAGAGACTTTAATATATTATATTGGTTAAGGACATCCCAATACCTTCGCAGTTGGCACCCTGGACCAAACGCTACTATAAAAGAGCTATCTATACATTTCCCCATCCTGACTTTTAACAGAATCCAAATCCGATTCAGATTGTTTAGTAGGTCAGCCAAAGGCTAAGTGAAGTTGTAATTTATAAACGTTAGGCATAGCCAGCTAGTTAACAGAAGCGGCTGCTTCAACGTCTGAACTATTAGGAATAGTTTCCCCGTTGTAGGTAGAAGGTAGGTCCCATTGGATGTGCAGTGATTTCTAGAAAAGTATTTAGACAATCATAAAGTTGAGCCAAAAATGGGTCATTTCGGGGGCATTCAGGTGAAGGCTCAAAGACGGAACTAACTAGTTATTTCGTGAGTAACAATAGGGTCGGGGTTCAAAGGTGGTACCAGGAGACTGCACCGAGGGCGTGGTTAAATAAATCATGCAGTACAAACTTGAAATACATTTACGTGCACCCAAATGAGCCGATCATATGATAGTGAATCGATCGACGAATTCTTTAGAGAGGGGGTTTGGGACCCCACAAACACGGACCAAAGCCAAACGGCAACTTCCGGAACCAAAGCGGATCTCAGCCCCACGATCGATGAGGATACATAAGGAAATCTGGCGTAGCAAGTTGTAGGTGGCAGCAGAGTGTATTGTGTATTGCTAGAGTCCTGCACTATGACAGCGAAACTTTGTCGAAAGTGCGGTACCCGAAAACCCATACAAAGGCCTATAGCAAGACATAACATGTACTCAAAAACATAAATTTACCTCTACAGCTCGACCATGTGCTACTGGTAACAATTTCTACATTAACCATGTGTTGTTAATCACTGTTAAACGCTATAGATTTGCACGGGACAGTGGGACAGTTTGGAGTGATCCAGACACTCATATTCAAAGCAAATTTTCATTTCGTCGATCTTTGAAACGGTTAGTTCAACGAGCAAATTTTAGATGCATCTTGAAAAGCGTGGAAGTGTCATTTGCGGCAACGTGGGAGGTATTTTGGCAATTGTATTCTTTAGTATGGCACTAAATGCTAACTGATAGTTGTTTACTCTATTACCCTGATGCTCCCTATCGAAAATTTCCACGTATGGCCATAGCTCCGGCGAAATAGCACAGATCTTCATTACAATCTGTGTCTGTCAGGCCCTTAGAATCTTCGACGAAGGCCCGTTAACCGACTCTTCAAAAGGCGGGTTTACTAGCAAGTACAAATCTATGTAGTATGACCAAAACGTAAATACAAAAGGTCATCATTATACTGAAGAGAATCTTAACCCCCGCAACAGAATTACCCACAATTGTAAAGTACACATACGCACCCTTTCGAAACAAGCAAAATTTCACGTGGTGTTTATATTTTTCATTCCAACAAACTTTGGGAAGTCTCCGCAAAGTTTAAATTGTTAATTTTTCAGTTGCTTTACTAGTTTTGGTAACAAACTAGAAATGTGAAAACTTCCTTCCGCTCCCCTCTTTTGCATTTTGCATATTCTAGTTTAGTGTGTGTCATCTGCACACTTTGTACTTACCTTGCATATTCTTGTATGATATGTATATGTTATTTGGTTCCACCCGAAAAGGAGGCATTAACTTGAAAATGAAGGCGAAACAATTACTTCAAAATTAAGTATTCAATGTGTAATTGCATAAAGGCCAATAAGCTTGTAATCACAAAATGTAATGCTTATTGATACAAGACCGTACTCAGAAAGAGGGAGGGAGGGGCTCGATGGGCTCCCCCGCCGAACCCCTGGGTATCGAACAATCCCCCGGTGGGGACTCTCCGGTGAACTAGAGATTGTTTATCCCCTATGATTGTTACAACGTACAACACGTATGGGCATGAAAATCTGAAGTTATCATGAAGCTCATAATTTACTCAATCGCAGCACCTATTTATTTCCGCAAGCCTAGCGCTGGATGTGTTTCATGCGTTTCTTTACATAAACAAAAACATGACACTGTCTGTACATTTACTATTTTCCACATGTACCAATTCTCATCATTATAAGTAACAACATAGTTTGCAAGTGCAATGTTTTGAAGGTTAAGTTCTTCTATATCCCCAGCATAGTGCCTCGTTATGATAGCACGCCCTCATTTAAGTCCATTAGTTCTCCTTCACAAATAATACCAAGAAAAACGTTGAGACAGCCTTTGCGATATGTTACCAAATAAGATAGTTTCTTTTGTCAGTTTGCTAGAAAGACTAAGTGGGGTCAATTAAAGCAATTCTGGGGATATTATGGGCTTAGAAGCTGGCGGTCTATATGAGGATTTGAGTGAGTAAAACGTCCTGGGAAAAGGTGCGGAATCTTTGAGTTCCTTTGGCGAAATATCTTCACGGTCATTGTATGGTTAATTAAAATTGCCATGAACGATCAGCTTGCCAGCTTTCTTGTTAAGAGTAGCTTGTACCTGATGAAATCTTCTACAGGGTTTTAGAGGCCGGGCCGCTTTACTTTTTCAAATTAGTGTGTCAATCAAAGGAGGATTTATTGGTTTATGCTTTCTTACTGAGGCCGCGAAAGCGGGTACCCCGAACAAGATTTTAAGTAGGCTTCCCTCTCAGTAATACTGCCATCCAACGCGTAATGGACGTAGGATTTTAACAATAAACCTGTTTCAAGAGTGCTATTTTCAGAAGCGTATCCAGAAATTTTCAATAGAGAGGGCAAGATTTGATTTATCCCTGTCCTGGATGAGGTTCTAAGGGGAGGGAGTCCACCTTGCCTTTAGGAAATTTTTGTTTTTGAAAGAGGACAGAGGTGCAAAATGGTGCTATATATATGGCACATTTTGAAGCATTTTCCTTTTTTGCCTCAACTTTTCTTCACCCATGACGGCCAATGGGGGGGGCGCATGTTGCGCCCCTTGGATCCGCCACTGATTTCTTATTAGTTAGGGGATTGTCATATCATGCTTCTTTCTCCTGCACTGTCGAGTAGCGACACACGCATGATAGACGCACCTCTGCACATTAACATAGGCCTATTTGTTTTTTAGATTGCGTTCCTACAATCTAGAGAAGAGGTTCATAGATCTTTTGGACCGGTGCTACTTTTTCCTAAATCTTCACTTTACAATCATTGTTGTAGCCAGAAATCAATAGAACAGCTTGATTACTTACATAAATCGTTTGCTGTGCGAATATACTGTGGGCCAATTTACGTGCATGTCGCGGGCCACAAATGGACCGCTGGCCGCCACTTGAGAACCTGAGGATCATGAGCATTTAGGATGTCATTTTTCTCCTACATTGGCAAAAGTGCCTAGTAGACGAGGAACTGTGGTGTGATGTAAAGGAAGTTGTTTGTAGAATAGGTCCCCAGCTTCAAACATCATTTTAGTGGGGCTGACGTCGTTTTCAGGTGACGGATGGGTCCTTGTAATCGGGGAACCATACTCTAGGGATAAGATCAAGTGTATTATTCACTAAGGTGGTCAGTCAGCTCCCAGGACAATAAATCTGCATTTGCTGTCAAGGAGGCAAAACAGATGCCCAAAGAGCTGTAATAGTGCAAACTAGTAAAATAATACCTTTATTTGTTCGAGAAAATCTTTTATCAGTATGACCGGATATTGATATATTGTTACGTCTTTTGTGACTTTTATCGTTTAACTTTAGACAAGCACCCTAAAGATCTTCAACTTATAAGAATATTTTGGGTTAATATAATGTGCTTCCTCTCATTAGTGTACCCTGTCATCCTAATTCAGGAATGGCTCATATCAATCATGTGACAATATTTTCGTCATGCAGAATAACTCCTTGATTTACATTCAGTGTTCAATAATTTTATTCAGAAGTATTATGAAAGATACTTATGAGAGAAATAAGAGGGGATCTGAAAGATTAAGCAAATTTTTGAAAATGAACTTGGGGTGACTGCTTTCTCCCTTTAAGTAGGACCGACATTTGCTCGATTTATGAAAAAAGCTTGCATGAAATTTGATCATAACAGCAGCTTTTTCGAGAAGTACCACCAAGAAGTTCGTGCATTTTGTGTAGTACAAACCAATCCTATTGCTTTATTTAATGAAACACAATCGCGCCAATTGAGGAAATAACTTCATCAAATTGTTAATGACAAAAAATTGGATTCGATAGTCGAATAAACAGATAAAAGTACAATCCACATTATAAGCGACATTTAAGTTTTAATTATCGTTCAATGTGGAGTCGTCATCGACCATTTATATTTTCCTGGTGTTTACAAAGCACTTTTGAGACTCGAAAGCTTATTTCGAAAAGATGAATGCGCGACTGAGCACTCGGATTTCGTCTCATGTTAGCCGTTTGCGGAATAAGTTACCTTGATCATGGGGAGTGTGGAATATATTTCGAAATGGGCCGAACGTCTTGGCCCTAAAATTTCCTTTAATTGATAAACAATCATGACATATATTTTGCCCTAAAAACGACAAATTTTCTCCAAATTCCACAAATGTTTGGGCCAGGAGGTCTATTGACCCACAACCCGTGCTTCCTGCGCCTATGATCTTGATAAACAGATGCAGAGGGATACTCTTGATTTTATACCAAAGTGGCGATTTCTCCTCAAAATCCCGAGTTGCGAGCCCTCGACTTACGAGGAACGATTAGAAGAGGTTACATGATCCAATGACCTCTCCGTTTGTACGTCAGTGGCTAGATGCAAGGAAGCTGCACCTCACAGTGTTTCATTTCAATTTTTAAGTTGGATGGGATGGGCAACGCCAGATCTGCTGTCGAGAGGTGTAGTGATTAGGTTTTCATTTATCAACTTACTCTTGTATGAGCTCATTGAAAAGATGCAACACTTGGACTTGACCGATATTATATCGATCCTTTTGACTGATACCTGTTCAAAATTACCGGCTAGCCTATTCCGATCAGGGAGCTGCAAGTAGTGGTAGCTCCCTGTTCCGATACTGCAGAGTAGTTAACTTATGCATTTGTCACGATTTTCAGATGCCACAATCAACAGTGATTGATCTGAAAAATCTTTCTGAGGGAGAATTCCTACTATCCTTTCGTCTTTGCTATTTTGACGGCAATATATACTACTGGGTATAGCCTTTCGAATTTGCAAATGGTTACGCCGAATAAAACATGAACAGTCCCATCAAATGTTTCTTTATGACTTATCTTGACTGGAAGATGCAAATAAAAAAAAACATGCATCTAGCAGAGTGAATTAAAAAGAAAAACTTTGCTTCCACAGGCCCGGATCCAAGGTTTTATAAATGGAAGGGAACATTTTGTGATGGCAAGCAGGAGTGACGCCAAGATTTTCCTGTCAGGGGGCTAAACTTTCCCCAGGGGAGGGAACAGTTACCTAAAGCCCTGAAAAGGGTGACGGATTGTCGAAAGGATTTCGAAAGCAAAATGATGTCCTTTTCTTGAAGAAAATTTGGAATTTTTTGTTTTCGGTGGAGAAATTTGGAAAATTTAGGGTTCCTACTGAAGGATTTGCATTTATTTAGAGCAAAATCAAGTACATCGTCGGGGCCTTTATATTTTATCATACTCATTTGGATGAAATTGGAAATTTTCCCTGGAGGTACGGGGGAAGCCTTGCCCGAAGGGGGATGAACCCCTGACCCCAGCTGGCACCATCACTGATGGTAAGATCGAAGCTGTGAGCCCCGGGGACTAGAGGCGATGCCGGGATGTGGGGTTGGGGGCTGAGATGGTGTCAGGATTTGCCCAACGGGGGAATAGCTCTGCTGACGGGGGGAGGGGGTAAATTGTCACGATAGTCTCAAATAGGGCACGTGCTTTCTTACCATTCATCATATAACCGAAGACATCAAAGACATCAAAGCATGGCTGTAATAACGTATTTTACACAATATACAAACATGGTAAACCTATTTAAATGCTGATTTAGTTTTTTTCTGAAGCCCGACTTGTCTGCTTATGGAGGTATCCCGCTCACATGAATTTTCCCCAGAACAAATGAGGCGATTTCATTTTTAAACTTAAAGAGATACACTCGTAACCCCAAAGTACCGTACATTCTTAGTGTGGGGTATCAAAATTCTCAGTTGATGACGTTCCTTTGATTGACAGCAAAGTTTGACAATTCAAAAGATGCAGAATAGCTCACATTCCACACAGTGCAGAGAGAGTGCTTGGATTGTACATTATAGACTTATATGCTCACCAGGACATCATGCCTTGAAGCAATAAATAGATTTGTATCTGCACAAGGAGTATGCTTTATACAGTTGTGGGAGGAGCTACAAGGTGCATTGTTGAGAGAACTGGAACTGTCTGGGAGGACGAGATTTGCCCTTTAATCGTAACATTGATCCTAACCTGAGCATTACTTTTCATTTTTCATGATTTTAATGAATATTACCGAAAATTGCCCCCATTCGTCCCTGGGAAAAACAGTTTCGCATCAATCTCGAATGTTAAAAGAATTTGTCAGATTGTCTTCATTGAAAGCCAAGATGGAGGAACCACATGTTAGGGCGGATAACTTCATATACTGATCTAACGAGATAACATGCATTACATAATCTTTTAACCGTCTGGCATACGAATATGTTACCCGAGTTACCTACTGTAAGCTACCAATCGGTAAATACGAGAGTGCAACTAAGTTATTGTGGAAGGAATTCTCGACTTTAACGACATGCCCGTAATCATGAGGGGTGTTCAGGGGATTTAGGCTGGCCTCCTTTACCAGTGAACCACTTCGTCACTTGAGCGGGCCCCAATTGTACTGGGGTTTGTACAACATCTTACATAGTGACCACTGTCAAAACTGTCAACAAAATAGCAAATTATGATCTAAAATGCCAACACTTCATAGTACAGGCCCAAAATTTCATTATATACTACAACGCAAAACCCCATCTTGGTCTGTAAAATCCAATTGTATGTGGGCTGGTAGTGTTGGCGGTAGCATAATATACAGAGGAAGCAAGGAACGAAGGTTTCCCTTCCCCAAGATAACTTTTACATGGAAGACTAAATCAAGCTTCCCTGGCTAATAAAGGCAAAGTGAATGGAAGGAAAGGGGGAGATAATTTTAACATAATGATATTAACCAGTGTATTTACAAAACAAGATAGGCCTGAAGACATTCAAAATGTAGCAATACTTCAATTTCTCTTTTTTTCTGTAGTGATGACAGTTTTTAGGAAATTGCCCAATTCAGAAGGAAGAATGTCTTAATAGGCTCTGATATTGTAGCTAAATCGTAAGAAAATATTATACAGGATTAAGATTTCGAAACTAACGTCAAGTCGACCTTGAAGCCATTAGTCAGTTGGTGGCGATCCTCCCTTCTGCGACGTGAGGATATGTCTCCATGAAATAAGATGACGTCATATACTACATTCTCCCCATCATAAGAAAATTTTTTCCTCAAGTCACATTAATTACCCTTAAAATCCGAGAAATGCAAGTTAGGACTTCTTTTTCCAAATTTTTCGAAGGAGCGGTCACGATCCCTCTCTGTAGACACACCTTTTTATGTGATGGATTCGATCAGTAGTGTGGCCAAGGGGGGAGGGGCACGGGGAACGTACCCCAAAATGTTGGTTGTGCCCCCGTTGCCCGCATATTTGTCGTAAACTATGTGGAGCACTGCCTTATTGGGAAATATAATCCACATCTATCGTTTCAACATTGATTTTCAACAGCTGTGGGACTACTCCTGCCGAGTCATCTCCTTTCAATCAGGGAGGTGAGATTACCTCCCTGCTTTAGTACATTTCCCGCATTGATTATGTTTTAGTCAGATTCTATGTTTGAAAAAGGTAAAAATTGCAATGTTCGTTGCCTTTTTCAACGCGTATCCAATTAATATGAGGAAAATTAAAGAGCTTCACTCTAGTAGACTAATGTCCGTTTCTTTAAAACACCCATGCCTTAAAATTTGTAAGGTAACTTTGCTCTCCTGAGACAGAGCCAAGGACCACACCAGGATCACACCGTAAACAGTGAAACATTCCAAAGGAGTATGAGTCCTTGCACCAAATTTTCATAGATACTTAATCTGTTGATACCAGTTTTCTGCTCGCTTCGCCCGTGCACCAGGCATCCAGGAGTGGTTTCAGCGGGCGCCAGTAACCCTTTTTCACTTACTGCTTAAGAAAATGCAGGAAATATATTTGCCATAATTACAGTTTTAAGGCATTCAAAATCCAAAGGTCGGACCACGTCATTTAAGGGCTTCTTTTTCCAAAATTTTCCGGCTAGCCGTCTGCAGCCGTATATGATGCACTGCGATGCTCTACTAAAAGTGAAGCCTCTTCCCTCAGTGACATATCTGGAAGGTATGGTTTTGCAACATTACTCGCTGTTGGGTATCCATAAGTAAATCTATTTTTAAAACCCAATGCAAATCTTAATATGACCCGTCGTGCCCACTCACAACCCATGCCTTCCAAGAAACATTAAATCGTGAGTGCGAGTAAGGCTAACAAAAATGGTCAAATTGTAATTTCTATATTTGTGACATGCGTAGTGCATATCCAAACCCATTTGGAGATGTAGTTAAATGCTTCATTCTAACGATAAAAAATTTGAAAATACCCCAAGGCCTCAGGGGCTTCTCTTCATGGACTCCCACCGAAGCGTTATTCCTGGACCTCACCACGGGTCATACGGTGGGCCCCTGGGCCTTACCTTTTACAAAAGAAGCGCTTTGCTTCACCATGACGCCTCCAGCGACGCTTCGTCCTTTATTTCGGTGAGCCCCTCCAGCGGAACGTTGGGCCCCCAGTTCCCCCACTTCGAAAAGTCTGACGACGCCTCTGGATTCGATTGCGATGTGATCTGTTCCAACATAATGTGTGGTCCACATACTGACATAACACCCTATGCTGTCTATCACAGACGTAGTATTATGTAAGACAAACTTATCAAAATTCAAGTTTGAAATAAAAAAGAAGAAACAAACGGAATTACACACAAACAATCTAACAGAAGAATACTATACGTCAGGCATAGATAATGTCTTGTAAGAGGTATCTTGTAGCCAGTGGCGTATACGGGGGGGGGGGGGGCATTGGGCCATGGCCCCTGCCCTCACTGATGCCAATTTTTTTTTAGTTCCTAAAAATACGTAAAATTCTTTTTTACACAAATTCTACTTTAAATGCAGCATATGTGGCACCACATTGCATGTAAGGACACCCAATTTTTCAAAAAATTTAAAAAGGGAGGGGTACACCCCTCCCCTTAAACCCCTCTCACATCATTTTAATACATTTTAGGCCTATATAGACTTTCATCATTCAATCACATTTTGAGTTAATTGAAATGACAGACACTCATCACCCTAGGTACATTTTTGGTTAGGGCCTTTGAAAATTCTCAGTTGGTGACTCTTTGATTGACATCAAATTTTGAAAATTGAAAAGATGCACCAGTAGCTCACATTTCACACCATACAGAGAGTGTTCTGATTACACAATAGGGCCCTGTATGCAGGCTCACGAGGACAAGGCTTGAAGAAATAGAGTAGCTTTGTGGTCCAGTGGCGTCGCTTGGCTTTTCGACTGAAGTATAGGGGCACAACGTTCCCCCGGAGGAGCACACCAAAATGAACTTGGACTAGCTGGAGGTGTTAAAGTGACGCGCAGCGCTCTCCTGTAGGTGTTGGAACCCAGGGGGCTCACTGTAAGGCTCTCGAATAGGTTCCAGGGACACCTCTCCACAGGGTCCATGGGAGAAGCCCTTGAGGCTTAAAGACGGTATTTACAAATGTGACCATTAGAATGAAGCATCTGACTGTCCACAAAATGATACCGAATGCACACTAAACACCACAACCACAATTTGTTTTTTTTTTGTTAGCCTTATACTCGCACCAGGGTGCTGCCATGGAGAGCAGTGCTCCTTGCTTGCACTTACGATTTAATGTTGGGAGCGGGTGTGCAGTGGGCTTTAAAAATAAATCCACTCATTCTGACCAATTAGAATTAATGTTAATACAACTATCCAGATATTCGAAATGAGGGGAGCCTTCATAATAAAAACACCATCCAAGGCGCATCTGTTGCTGCGGATCCGCGGCTAGCCGGAAAAATTTGGAAAAAGGCCCCTAAAGGTCTGGTGAAATGCTACCCAAAAGAGCTGAAGGGTTCAGGCAAACATTTAATTTTCATATGTGAAAGAGGAACTAAATCTATGCATTTTGGTGAAACTTTCATGCAAATCGGCCATGTATTACTCGAGACATCAGCAAAAGAAGTTACTGCATTTGTAACTCAAAGGCAAGTTGGAGTTATATCACTAGGCAGCTCCCTGATATCACTTCCTCACATTGATAAGGAATGCTTCGTTTC
>WURT03013194.1:3863-16258 GCA_009936505.3 Holothuria glaberrima | reverse complement strand
TTAAAAGAGAGAAAGAATAAATTAGAAATGTATCACTTGTGGTTTTTGTCAACACTTGGGCCTAAAAACTGTTGGGACATTGATTGTTGCCAAGAGCAATTTTCTGAGAGCGTTAATTGTGAATTTCGCTGCTTTTGTCCTATTTTAACTTAAATGAGCTGTGTGTGGCTAATGAGCCAGTTTTATCATTGTTTGCATCTTTTATTGTCTTTGCAGAGGCAGACGACCCCGCATTCGGTGGCATAGCTTCCAGAAATCTCATAGGCCAAGTCTTAATTCCAGGTGGGTTTAATTTTTTTTTTTCTCATTATGGTTGAACCTTCTGGAAAGGTGTTGTGTGGGATTTGAGAAAAAATTTGAAGAGCAGAGGTGAAACAGAACTTTGCATTGGACTAACCTTCAATTTTTTGGGTGTGTATGTGATTTTCTGGTCAAATTGTTAGTTATGATGTGGGTGTGATCTGTCTTGCCACGGATAAATTAAATTAATTGGAATAAGTAACCTCCAGAAGGAAAAGGTTACCCAGCTTATGGGTACTACAGAATGTCAGAAAGTATGTTGTAAAAACTATTATGTTTGACATTTTCATAGGGCACACAGATTTGTTTTTCTAGCTCTTTTAACATTCATGGCAACTTGCATACAATTTACCTCAGTGTCTTTTCAAAACATGATGACTGTCAAATAGTACCATGATATTCTGAAGTCTGTGGAAAATAAAATGTGAAAAACTTGGTGTTCTGAAAGTCAAATTCAATCAGATGGTCTTTTATATCATCTTATATTTCCACTAGCAGGAATGCTCCTGTCAGTCTATTCTCAGTAAAACGGCTGTTAACATACTTCTGTTCCCCTTTCAACTTTTTTTTCGGAATTACATCATTAATATCAATATGCCATCCCCCTTTTAATATTGGACAAGTTTTAATAATGTAGTTTTGCTACTTGCATATACACAAGGGGAAATAATGTCATTTATTGAGACTCAAATTACGGATGTTTTCCCTTTGTGGAAAAATTGCTTTATAAGTTTTCAAATATTCTGTGGGCTTAGCCGGATGTTGTCTGAGGGCATAAAGGTCTGTGCTATAGTTGAATGGAGCAGTTAACGTTTAGCAATGCAAGGAGTACTACTATACTACGAGAGTCATTTCAGTACATAGAACAGTATGAAACCGTCTTACAACAAAGTTATTCAGTGGTTGGATCCCAGGTGAGGGATGAAATTTATGGTTCCTATTTTTTTCTGAAATATTAAGCAAACATTCATTTAGTGAAATTTCTCCTTGGTGTCTTCCTGTTTTAGTCTGCTAAATTTCTTTCTTTTTATTTAATAGTTGATCTTATTTCTCAGAGATGGTAGCTGAAGGAAATGATTTGATATCAAGTAAAAAAGGAATTTATACTTTTTCATTGTCTTCAGTCTTCAGACACCTTTTGTGTGCTATAATTGCCCATGAAAGTTTTTGAGAAAGAAATTTCCACAAGCAGTCTTATTTCCGTACACCAGTGTTATTTGTACTTGGTTTAGCCGAGCAGGATCATAAAAGGAATCAAGGACCCACCAAGCTTTAAGAGTTCCTGGCCTTGTTAAGTTGTTATAGTTTCAAACATTTACTTCGAAATTAATACAGATACCATTATGTTGTATCCCTTAGGGTCATGGCAATCCGCATGATGTGTTATCATGTGCTGCTTCTCATGTAGGAGGATGGGTGATATGTGTGTCTTGCTAGCTTGTTGAATTATCTTTGGAGCCTTGCCCTGGAATTGTTTGCAGACCAAACAAATATATGTCCAGATTTCAAAGCTAGATTTTAGCTGCACAAACTTCCTTTGCCTAGTCATGGTTTTGTTAGGGTGTAGTTATGTGTTTGGTAACATGGTTAAAGTAGTGGCTTGGAATGTCATCCTTCCTAGTATCTTTTTGTAGGAGCCCAAGATATAGACAAGTGCCCTTTTGCTCAGATGATTTTATAAATTTTGATGTAAGTGGCATGCATGAGGTAAGCTTAAATGGAAGATGCACCCTCTTCAACCTTACTTAGCATGTGCGATACCCTCTAGTGTCCTAATTCATCCGTGGCCCTTTTAATCATGTGACATTTTGTTTCTGACTCCTTAAATTCATGAGGAGGAACTCCGTAGTTAAAGGGAGAAGGCAGTTGCCCCAAGTTTATTTTCAAAAATTTGCCAAATCTTACAGATCTCCTCTTATTTCTCTCACAAGTATTTTTTATAATGTTTCCTGATAAAATCATTGAATACTGAAGGTAAACCAAAGAGTTATTCTGCATAAATTGAAGAAATAAGTGGCAAAAATATAGTCACATGATTGATATGGCCATTCCTGAATTAGTGTACTGGGGTAAACTAACTCAAATTGGGGGGGACTGCATTTTCCCTTTAACCTTTAATATGCAGTAGTTTATAATCTACAACTTCATGACAGATGCTTTTTAGGGGATGGGAGGCGATTTGTAAGATTTAGTCCATGTTTCAAGACGGATAGGCAGGATCGGGTCTTACCTTCACGGAAACTGTGGAACGTGTACCCCTGTTTTGGGGCACATACCCTTATGCCTCCAAACAATGACAGAGTCATGCAACTTTGCCATATTCATGAGCCTAATTTGAAGTTAACCTCTCAACCGTTGATTGGTGTCGACATAAATATGAATATTCATATTACACAACAAAACTTCAATTGTGACATTGTTATTATGACATTCTCACTTTACACAGTAAGTCAATGGGACTTCTTCCTTGAGCAAGAGGAATCACACACTAAAACTACATGGTAATCAGAAAAATCCTCCAGTGTGTCCATGTCTTGATACATTTTGATATGTTAAACCCTGCCCTGTAGAAGGTTAAAGTGTCCCAGAATTGGGCCATTAGATCACAAAGGTTCATGGGCTATTGGTGGGCTCTTTTGATATTCAAATGTGCCTGTATTCAGAATCTGGATATGGAAACTGATCAGAACCAATCTAAATATGTCAGCATTTGTTGTGGGTACAAGTTTCCCAGTACTCAACACCCACAATCCTTCTGTTAAACATTTATTCAACTCAGATTTGCTTCAAGACATGTCTATATGCTCTATTTGAGTCTGAAAGCAACTGAGTTAGGCATTCCTTTACAACATAGGCCCTGGGGATAAACAGTCCCTTCCAATTGTTACAGTGCACATGTGTACCAAAGTGTGCCCTAGTATTATTTGAGATGTTTGAACAAGGTTGTTGAACTTGAGTTTGGGGTGGAGATTGTAGCTGTACAATCAAGGAATTTCAAAGGCTTGATGTTTTTTGAAATACTTTTGGGAGTGGTGCTTTGGAACAACAAACATGATATGTCACAGTGCAATCAGATTCTTGTGCTAGTTTTAAGGAAGTGGTTTCAATGATGGAAGCAGTACTGTATCAAGTGCAGTCAAAGCCGGATTCTCTGCATATGACAATAAAATTCAGAAATAGGTGTTCATGAAATTGATTGCGGACTTTCTTGTTGTCCCTTTCCAATTGGCGCCTTCACATGTTTTCAGTTTGAGGCATAAATAGAGTTGGATGACACCAACCTGTTATTGAAGCTCATTTAGATCAAATTGCAATGTTCCTCAAACACAGACTGAAAATGATATACATGAGCATATACTATACCTTTGTATGAAGGTTAAAAACTTTTGCATAGAGCCTACTGTATTACACTCTTCTTATGCCGTGTGGTTTGGAAAATTTTTGATGATTGGGAAATAAACGAATTTGGTTTTGGTAACAAATGAAGGAATAATCATGCATTGGGCTTGAGTTGTGGGAGTTTTTTCTCATCAGTAGTGGGATTAGAGATTTAATTATTGGTAATCTTTCCATGTGACCACTTGTAAGGTTCCTGCCCTCTGTAAAGAGGTTTTTCAAGTATCATACCCTTTCCTCAAGTGTTTAACATAACTAAAAGAACATTGTAATCCTTTACAAGTGTTTAACATGGGGATTTAAGAGTAGGCATTTAGCATAGGCCTGGCTCTACTGCCACAAAGCTTCACATTTGTACTAAGCTCCCTGTCACTGTTAAGCTTTCTGTCTCTGTTGTTGGGCATGTCCTATGTTATTTTATTGCGTTTGTGGCATTTTGTATTGGTGTCTGTAGTTGAAACACCCACACTTTAGTTTCAGGGCATGTATGCATTTAAATGCACCTGTCATAGAATTACTGAACCAGGGACAAATAAACTCCAACTCCTTTTGCTAATTCATAGTGTGGGCACAGCTGAATTTATCTGGAAAGATTAAAAAAAAATGTATTGATTTTATTGGTTTTAAGCAGATGATGGCTCTGGGATTGCAGAGTTGACATTCAGGGTGTAGGGGACGGTAGCTATGTGAATAGAGATAATTCTGTCTCATTATATAGGTAACCAAAAAAAAAAAAATGAGCAGTTCAGTGTTGAGTTTTAATATGATGAATGCAGTTCACATAAACATAACAAGCTGGAATGTAGAGAAGTGTGAAACCTTCCTTCACGAAAGAATCAATTAGGTAAGATGTCAAACAACCCTAGACATGGTAATCCAAAGAGATACTGGTTCTCAGAGCAGCTTACCCCCCCCCCCACCCCTGTTCCCTTTTATTTGGTCTCTCTCATTCTAGTCTCTGACATTGCTCAAATAACCTTTGACCATAGCTCACCATCGTGCTCTTACAATTTCTCGTTTTGCACCCTTTTTTGACAGACCTTTTCAGATCAGTAATCTCTCTGTCAGCCAGTTGATGATACTCAGGAAACTCTCCCTCCTGAGGCTAACAGCTCTGATGGAGAAGTACACCGTTTCTCACCGAAGTGGCTGGAGCTGGTGAGTGATAGCTCATCTTTCTCCTATGTCATTATTGCATGTTTTTTTTTGTCTAGATTTGAACTGACACACACATCTTAGTTGGTATCTCAAAATAGAAATGTATAAATAGATATACTCATGTATTTATTTTGGTCTGTGTGTATAGTATTTAATTTTACCATTTTGTCGGAAACCAGCATCACTTCACAAGTTGGAAATGATGGTTAGTGGCCATATAAATATAGAGGTCTGACGCTACATATTTTTCAAGTGCATTGTTTGTTCAAGTTGCCTCATTTTTCACCCCACTTCATTTGAAGTAGAGTAGATTTGTAAGAAAGGTCGAACTTGGGCCTCATTTCAACCTAAATGTTGCCATGGTGATCTGCTTTTGTTCATTTTTGTAAAACATCCTGTAACTTCCATTCTATTTTAGGATGGTACCAAGATTCAGAAAACGGGGAAAGAGTCAGGAATTGTACAAGGACAGGAACATTTTTGGTGTTCCCCTTCTGCAAAATTTGAGACAATCAGGCCAGCCCTTGCCCCAGACAATACTGTATGCCATGCGGTACTTACGGAAGGTGGGAACTGACGCAGTTGGCATATTTCGCAAGCCGGGGGTGCGGTCCAGAATTCAGCAGTTGAAGAAGCAGAATGAGTCAGAGCCAGGTTTGTCTTCTTCACTAATCTATGGGGTGAATTTATGATTTGTGTGTGTGTGCATTTGTTTTTTAAGTCCGTATTTCTTTTGTGAAACGATGCATTAACAATAATGGACAAATATGATGTCAGTCTTGCAAGATAATTACTTTGTTAATCTAATTTTATTTTTGTATCACCTACAGACAGCATCAATTATGACGATATGATGGCCTACGATGTGGCTGACATGTTAAAACAGTACTTCAGGGAACTGCCAGAACCCTTAATGACAGCTAAACTCTCAGAGACATTCATCAATATCTTTACATGTAAGTTTCTTGGTGGATGAAATACAGTCAACAGGAGGAGGGATGGGGAGATATGGTATGAAAACCCTTTTGGATTTGTGTATGGTGGAAGGTACAGAGGACGCAAAATACATAAACTTGTGGTAAGGAAGGAGCGCAGGGTGGGGGAACTGAATTTCATTGTTTTGAGATCAAATCAAAGTTACATTTATGAAAGAAGAAAAAGAAAAGAAAGCAGTAACAATGAGCTGTCTGTTCAGTGTCCACGAGATAGCCTCATAAAACCTGCTTATCTGCAAATTCAAATACACCGGATGTCTCTGTGGTTTGCTCAATAACAGCAATGCATTACCACTGCCTATATCCTGACATATGGTTGAAAACCTTTGCTTGTCTCCAAGCAGGTTAAATCAACACGTTTTACCTTTGATCTTTATTCTTATCATTAGCTGCTATTTGCATCGCAGCTGATCCCATCTCGTACCTTCCTACTTCACATTCTGAAAGGTTTCATCTGTTTACACATTCAGTCACTCATCCTCCTATCTGCTGCATTCGATTTGTTCCAGGGTAGTGTTGTGGTAACGCTGTCCACTGGTGGTTCAGTTTTTACGTCATCCTTTAGTAATGACCTAGAGAAGTTTTTGTTATCGGCTACTTGGGGGCCTTTGATTTCGTCATACCTTGTTTACCTAAAGACTTAATCTATCAGCTTGTGATGTCATTCATGTAACTAGGTAAATAGAACCTTCTAAGCATTGCTCTGGCCAATCAAATAAACACTGCAAGCAGCTCTATAAGTGATAAGGCATTATTTAAATTAATTGTTAGTGGATGACCCTTGCTTTATGCCAGATTGTAATTGTATGGTAAGATCGTATGGTAAATACATCTTGCCGCATGCTCTTGGGAGAGTAACATGTATTGTTTAAACTCAGAAGAAATAGAAGATATCCGTAACATATTTGTTACATTATTTAAGATGTTATGTGTTATTTTTGACATATCAGAAGAAATGAATTGGCTAAACAAAACACAAATGGTATCAGTCTGTGTTTTCTCTTTTAACTTATTTTAAAATCTGCTTTCTTTCCCTTGATAGCTCAAATGCCAAAAGAATTACGTATTCCATGCATACAAGCTGCCATCATGCTAATGCCAGACGAGAACCGAGAGGTGCTGCAGTCCCTTCTCCTCTTCCTTACAGACATTGCTGCCAACTCACAGGAAAATCAGGTATGTCCATGACATGCACAGTTTAGATCCATGTAAACATTTGGGATTCCTGCAAATGGTCTATGGGCTGTTACTTGAGAACCTAAGAGCTAGTGGGCCAGTTCTGTTTTTGGTACCATTTGTCCTTCAGTCATTTGGGTGTTTTAGGAGTAAATGTGCAAGGAAACTGAAATTGAGTAAAGGGAATAATTACCTAGAAATAAAAGAGTTATCCATTCGCAGCTGGATGTTAAAATTGTTACTGTTAATCTGACCACATTTGTAAACTAAAAGGCACAATACCATTAAACAAAGCAAACAAAGAAATAATTTAAAGAGTAGAGTGGGATTGGAAAGAAGTTCTTTTAAATGTTGGTTGGTCATCAAGTATGTTAAGCACCATTCCTCTCAGTATAAGATTTGACGTAGTTGGTATGACCATCATCATGATGGGCAACAAGGTGTGTTCATTTAAGTGCTGGTTTGGGTGATGCTGGACACTGTTGGTCAGTTGCAGATATTATCTTTGTTGACATGGAGAGTGGGTGGATTGCTATCGCAGATTTGTGTTAGATGAATCTGTTGTTTGCATGGATGGGGTTTTATGTATACACCAGCACTGTACTCAGAAAGGTATAAACTTAGAAAAGTATTGTCATGTAACAGCTTGCAGCTTGGTTGAAACATAACTTACGTCATGAATGAATGAAAATACTGTATGCAATGTCCCTATATGAACATCACTCAAGAAGAACAAAAAGAAGTAATTTGTATCACTTCAGAGTTCCTCTGTGCAAAGCTCCCAATGAAATTTTAAACATTTGTAAACCCAGTGAAAAGATTGTGGAGTCTTTTGAGCATTGAAAATAATTACTACTACTTCTGACAACCAGTTTTGTCATAAACAGTGGTGTCTGTTAGGACAGAGACCAGCATTTTCTTAAATGAAAGCTCAATGCTGTTTTGCCCAGTATACTATTGGTAATAAGCAGTTAGTTTTGTAATAAGAGGCTAGTGTGTATGGTCATAAGTAAGCTAATATTTCCAGGATTTACAGATTTTAAGAAAGTCCCACACAGTCATTTTCATTTTTATTTTTTTTTTCTTCAGATGACAGCATACAACTTGGCAGTGTGCTTTGCCCCTTCCTTATTCCAACTCAATGTATCTGGAAGTGCTACTGTGGGGAGGAGTCCACAGACTCCACGTCGAGGTGGTAAACTGTCCCCTGGGAAACCAGATCAAAAAGAACTGCTTGCCAACGTAGCTGCCAATGAGTGCATGGCCCTCATGATTCGGGAGGTTAAGAAACTCTTCATGGTAAGATACTCGTTCTCAAGGAAGGACTTGTAAAGGGATGTTAAAAATTGGGGGGTTAGGGGTGAGAAACTTATCCCCCACCCCACACGCATGCACCATGGCATAAAATCAGAAAAAAATAAACCTTGACAACTTAACATTAATCGCAAAATGTGGCCAAGGACTTTGGATATGTTTTCACCATGTCTTTCACTGTTCACTTTGTTTTGGTGGTAGCTATGCATTTGTGCTGGGAATAATTATCTTTGTGTCAAATATCAAAATCCATTTCCGTTGACAAATTGTCTCTGTGTTTACACTTGTCAAAGTAATTGCCTCCCTCTTCCTGTTTTCCAACCCAGTTTCCCTCAGTTTAGTGTAAAACCAAACATAACATGTCCTTGGTACAAATGCTATGTACATATACCCTGATAAAAGTTATTCATAATTTCAGCTAGTATGGAGGTCAATTTGAAAACCTTTATCTGTGTTCCCATCAAAAGTAACCATATATTTTATTTAGATTGGTTGATTTGTGTAACTTTGTTGAAAATATTAATCTCAAGTGGGCAGGCTGCGGTTTAAAAGTAAAGAACGTACTTCAGTGTTTGGTGATTCGTAGTAGGTTTATTCCACCAGTGAATGTGGGACTAGAAGCTAAATGTTTGCGTTGGGGGGAAAATAACTCCTGCTCCATATTAGCGCTTCTATTTAAAGGGAAATATTGTGCTTAAAATGCAACATTATGACATCATTTGAATTTTTTAAAGTTTGGATGAACAAATTACTTTTGTGCAACAAATAATCTAATTCTTCCTGTGAGAGCCTTATATTTTGAAAAGAAAGCTACCATACTGCCTTATTTTGAATTGTCTATCATTCTGTATCGATTATTACTGCTTTAAAAAAGCAAACGCAATATTTCCCTTTAATAATCAAATAATTACTTTAGCCATCAAATGAAAATTGACAAGCAGCAGTTGTATCTGTTTTCTGACAAGGACCACATCACAGCTTGCCATGAGTAGGGGATGCTTGACATTAAGTTAAAAGCCTTAGGAGTAAAGCATTGATGGGTCGAACAGATTGAAAAGAAAAGGTCTCATCCGCCCCCATTACTTTAAAAAGAAGTGTGACAATTTAACTTTTAACAAGATCGTGAATTTTCTATTAAAATTTTAGGTGGGCGTAGATAAAAGATTTGGAGTGTACCTGTGATGAAGAGAATTAAATACTTAGCCATGAAACCACTCAAAATGTAGCTTTTATAGCTCAGGTTGTTGAAATATGATGACCTTTTTGAATGTACATCTGCTAGATAATAAGTGGTAAGTGGTGAAAAGGAAGAAATGCCTAAATTATCAAACAGCAGTTCCAAAAACTTGTTACTTATGAACAGTTAAATGGAAGATTAGGGTTGTAGGGTTTAACTACTCTTTTACTCAGCCTCAGAAGTTATAACATGTCCTAGATGTGTTTGGAGTATTTTGTTACATATTGGGTTTCTGACCTTCTCTCTTGGTTCACTGTCATACTTCTGTAAAATATGTTCCCTTATTCAAGCATGTTTTTTTCTAAGTTCCAAATTTGGAATAGTTTAGCCCTTCAGTCTGGAAATGTTTGACAGGTGTCAGCGTGAGAGCCTGAGCCTGAACTTTGTTTAAAGGGGAATTCAGTCACCCCAATTTGAATTAGTGTACCTGGGTGTCATGAATGGCTCATGAGAATCATGTTACAATGTGTTTCTTACCTCATGAGTTGAGAAATTTTATGTATAGACTTACTCCTTGGTTTACCTTGAATATGCTATATTTATGATGGAACATATCCTTAAAGATGTGTAAAGTGAAATAAGGGGATATTTGTGAGATTTAGCTGTTGTTTAAAATAAGTTTGTGGTGACTGCTGATGCCCTTTAACCAAACAAACCTTTTTTCTGTTTTAACCAGGTGCCAGAAGAGCTCCTTGCCAAGTACAACTTTTCCTACATGGATCGTGGGGAGGCGGTCCTGCTTGAGGAATTGGGACGTAAGAGAGGGTCCACTTCAGGAGATTACCACAGCTACCTAGAGACTTGTATCCAAGGACTCTTAAAGGTAAGGATTAAGCAAGAGAATTTCAGATGTTTCTTAATGTGATCAAAAAAGATTTAGAAGAATCTTGACTGTTTAGGGCATTTGGGGGAAAAAAATGTTGAAGGTATGGTGCTAGAAAATTTTCATCTGTCATTTTAAGCAAAGTTCACCAGTACACACTCCTGTATCCCACACCCTTTCATCAAATGTGGAAAAAGGACAAAGAGGGTGCTCTACTGGTGTAACTTCCCTATTTTCAGATGTCTATTCAGGCAATTTTTAAACTGGTTTGTGCTGGTAGCCTTGAGAACATTCTGTGCGAGGGCATTCCATTTTGAAACAACTCTTAACAGAGAAGAAGTACTTCCTTATATGACATGTATAATATTGTGATCAAAAGTTGAAGCAACTAATATTTGGCACATATCTGAAGCAAAGATATGATTGTGGGGACCGAATGTAAATAATGTCATAAAGATGAGGTGGAGGATATTTTGATGAAAAGATGAAAGGCGGGAAGAGGAAGATTTGTTCATACTTTGGAAAACTAGCAAGACACTTTTAGCATACTTAATTTATACCTGTGGTGATTGTTTGAACTAGGTATTGATATTCAGTTCAACATATCAGCTGTTTGTTTCAGGTGCCCAGAACTTTTACCGCTGTAATAGAAATGACATCTTTGTATTTCAGCTCACACCCAAAAGCTATGTATGGTTTATGTTTTATGGCCTACTGAGGCCACCAGTATGCCTGTCGTCCAATTGTGTTACTTTTGGTTCATAAGTAATGGCATCCTGATGCCCAGTAGCCTATGGGTTGATTTCCTAAAATGTTATTATCCAATCAGCATTGTTGGTTGTAGCTTGTAGTAACAGCCTTACTGAACCTCCTGCAAATTTTTCATTTTTCAGGAGTCAAGAGAAAAATTCAAAGGTTGGGTGACGTGTACACCCCTGGATGAAGTTGAAGTGGCTTACAAGAAAGTTGGAGATGGCCATCCTCTCAGGTTGTGGAAGTGCTCAGCAGAGATTGAAGGACCACCCCATGACATCTTGCAGCGTGTTCTCAGAGAAAGGTAAATTTTTTCCTCTATACTCGTCCCATTTAAGCCAGCTTTTACAAGTCTTTAACTCATATAGTTTGTAAATTCTTGTTGTCCTTTTCTGACAGTGAGTGATGTTACACATCTCATGACTGTATCTCTTTAATATTTTTTTTCTCGTCAGGCATCTGTGGGATGAGGATCTGTTGAAGTGGAGAGTCGTGGAGAGTCTTGATAACAACTCCGAAGTTTTCCAGTATGTAGTGAACAGTATGGCCCCCCACCCTAGCAGGGACTACTGTGTAGTCAGGTAAGCCCCTCAAACTCCCTTCCTGGTTTATTTTATCAAAGATGCCTGCCTCTGGAAAAAAAGAGACTTCACAAAGGCACCAAAAGGTTTCAGTAGTAGAAGCAACATGAAGAACCAGAAATATATCTTTACTATAAAATGTGAAAAAAAATTAATGAAACACTCTCACCACTATCGAAAATTTGGTAAGGTCATTGCCAGGAGAAATAAAAAAAGAAACAATGTCATTACTTTTCATAAGAATTTGTAAAAGGAGGAAAAAGAGGACGACTTTGTGCACCTTGTCATTTTTAACCATTCTCATTTTCCATTTTTCTAAACCAGATCGTGGAGGACAAATCTGCCAAAGGGAGCTTGCGTTTTGGTGTCCACTTCTGTTGAGCATGACGATGCACCTCTCATTGGGGGCGTACGAGGAACTGTGCTTGCCTCTAGGTTCTTGATTGAACCAAGTGGGTCTGGAAAGTCAAGACTGACATACATCTGCCGAATAGATACCAAGGGAAGGACGACCGAATGGTACAACAAAGCGTATGGTCACATTGTGGCAGGACTCATCGGCAGGATCCGTACCATGTACCAACATGGCGCAGACGGTCCTGAAACAAAGGTCTGACTCGATGCAGAGCTCAAATAGGAAAGGTGTTTTGGTTTTGCCAGGA